>BQNB010056744.1:2695-38536 GCA_026074375.1 Tanacetum coccineum
TTCAAATTCATATCAGAGTTTTACAAAAGAAGGTACCAAACTACATTGAAAACATAAAGTTTGAATGATAACAAGTTTGGACGTCCTCAAGTCCAATGCCATTCTGTGTCATAGTTTGCTCAATAACCTGAGATAAACATGCTAAAAGGGTCAACATAAAGGTTGAGTGAAATTCACAGGTTTATAATGAAATGGTTGAATACAAGTTATCATAAGTGGTAACAATTGTACCACTACAATTATCATTGAAAATAATATTATATTATTGCACTAAGCTCATGACACCAACACGTTAACATGGAAATCATATAAATGACATTATTGAGGAACAAATGTCCTCTTGGAAAGGTAACTTGCCAAGTTACTCATTATTCTCAAATATAGTACGTTTGATTACCCCATGTATGGGTAAACACAAACGGGATTCATCAATCCCGATAGATCTATCCACAATATTCGCGTTTACTCACAAGTGATTAATGGTTCATGATATATGGTAATATTGGCAATGTAGGCACTTTTTCAATAATATATCAGGATAGCATACAGTTGGAAAAATACTTGTATTCATGGTTTATAGCATGTATCTCCCCATGGGATTTAGAAAAACATGTAAAGGTGGGACTATGAACTCACCTTGATAAGGTAGTTGATTGAAGTGAATAGTCACTCAAATGGAAATAAACGGCTTCGTCACACAACCTAGGGTAATATGTCAAGTCTTAGTTCGATTGTTTATATTTCAAAACTTTATTTCATAAAGTTTAACATAAATATTCATTTAGTTTATTAACTTGTGAAAATATTGTATCACTGTTCGGGCTATCATAATCCAGAGGTTATGTAGTAAACGTTTGAGGAGCTAGGACACTTTAAATCGTAAATCCAACAACTCGTCAAAACGTTTACCCAAATGAAAGCCCCTCACATAAAATTCCCTAGTAACGTGATACATTATAGTTTAAATGATAGGATTTTATCTTTTTAAGTTTCTTCAAAAGCTAGAGATGATGATTAATATAACATAATAGTTCATAGTCGTTCACGACTAATGATAACGACAAATGTTTCGGGCTTTTAAAAAAATCATCTTATAATAATTTAAATATATTTTACAATTAATATAAAAATATTACGATTATTATACCCTTAAGAATATGAATATGACAATATATACCCTTGGTATATATATTTACAAATTTAATCCCTTTATATATGATTTTTAAAACATTTAACCCTTAACTTTCAAATATGGCAAAACAAACCCCTAAAGTTTAACTTTAGGATAATTACATTTTTGGCCTGAAAGTTTAATAATTTCAAAAGTTACAATATATACCCCTATGCATGAAACGTTTTGCGTTTTAGTCCAAATTCCATAATCTTTATATTTATGAAATCCAAATTCATTTTCCAGGTTATAGCTTATTACTATAAGCTAAAATAAGTAAGTTTTACGAGCTTGAAGCTTATGAAAATAGCTTATGAGCTTAAAAATCCAAAATGGGTTCGTTTGGTTTAGGAAAACCAAACCGTGTGGGTTTGTTGTTCAAGGCTTAGGACCAAGTACCTTTACATGATCTTTAATAAGCTTAATTACTGATTTAAAACACAACAAGAGCTTCATTGAACAGTAGAAAAGCTTTACTATACATATGGGTGAAATGGGTCAAAAATGAGTAAAATGAAATCCGAAACTTAGGAGATGGATCAAGGACTTCTTTTCTTCTCTTCTATGGCTTCTACTACAGCTTATACTTCCTTCTTAACCTTCCTTAGCTTGGCTAGATCATAACTTTGAGATGTTTTGAGTTTAAATGGTGAATTAAAGAAGTATGTATGTGTTCGTGTATATATAGTGCAAAAGGAAGAGTAGGGACCAAGTTTACTTGGTGTGGTGGCCAAGTTGGATGGAGTAGGGACCAAGGTGTAGCCATGGTGACTAAGGAGAGCTAGGTATCTAGTATGGTGAGGTGAAAGGTGTTGGTGAAGGGTGCCGCATACCAAGGAGGTGACAAGGTTCAACTTGGTGTGCAGTTTGTTTAAGTTAGGTGATTCATGGAGGTGCTTAGGTGCTAGGGTGGTGACGAGGTGCTAAAGGTGGCTAGCAAGGCGGTGAGTCATGGTGGAGTTAGGGTATTTGCTTGGTTTAAACTTAGTTCGAGCTAGTTAGGGGGTGACGGGTTCATTAGGGTTTTTGGGTTAGGGTTTTAGTTTTTAGGACGAGTAGGGGCTGAAATAGAGGGAAAAAATGTTTAAATATTATGCATTGGAAGCTTGTAACATGTACTAGAAAGTTTGTATGAAATACCTTAGAAAATTGGAGGGAAAATTTGCTAGTTTGAATGTTATGCATTGTCGGGTTGTACCATGGGCTTAAAGGAGTTGTACTAGAGTTTTAGAGGGAAATATAATTCAAATGATATGCATTGTACATTTGTACACATACCTTATTAGTTTGTACCTTTGTTTTTTATGTAAACATTACATGTAATAGGGTTTTTGATATATACGTTAACCGTAAATGAGTCTGTTTTATAAAAACATTAAAATAAACATAAATTGATAAAAGTATGGTAAAAATAGTGTTTAAATATATAGCTTGACATATTATAACGTTTATTTAATACAAACGTCGATGAAATTGTCATTGGTAGGTTGTGTAAGCACGTTTACTTTTGTAATGTAAGTTACGTTACATTATGGATGGGAATAAAGCAAAAATCTTTTCATGAAAATAGTTGCATCTAATTTAATAGATGGATATTACACTGAGGAAAATTGCATTTAATTTAATAGATGGATAATTACATAGATGAAAATTGTGGGTTGTTATAGTCTCCCAACCTTAAAGAAATCTCGTCCCGAGATTTAGGTGGATGTTGTAGTGGTATTTAGAAATAGATGTGGATACTTAGCACGAATTTGATCTTCGTGTTCCCACGTAAATTCTGGTCCTCTTTTAGAGTTCCATCTTACTTTGACTATAGGGATACGACTTTGTCTCAGTTGCTTGACTTCACGATCCGTAATTTCTATTGGTTCTTCCACAAAGTTAAGTTTATCATCAAGCCGAAGCTCTTTTATTGGAATGACGAGAGATTCATCAGATAGGCATTTCTTTAAATTAGAAATGTAGAATGTACTGTGGACATTACTGAGTTCTTCAGGAAGCTCAAGTTTGTATGCCACTGGGTCGACCCTTTTAAGGATCTTAAATGGCCCAATGTACCGGGGGTTAAGCTTTCCTTGCTTTCCGAATCGGATGACACCTTTTCGAGGTGACACTTTTAACATAACACGATCTCCAACTTGGAATTCCAGAGGCTTTCACCTTACATTGGCATAACTCCTTTGTCGGTCTCTTGCAGCTTGCAAGCGTTGTTGAATTTCCACTATCTTTTCGGTAGTTTCATGGATTATCTCTGGTCCCGTGAGTTGAACATCTCCAACTTCGGCCCAGCAGACATGTGATATGCACTTTCGACCATAAAGTGCCTCGAATGGTGATGCCTTAATACTGGAATGGTAACTGTTATTGTAAGAAAATTCTACCAATGGTAAGTGTCTTTCCCATCCTTTTCCAAAATCTATAACACAGGCTCGAAGCATATCTTTGAGTGTTTGGATGGTTCTTTCACTTTGTCCATCTGTTTGGGAATGATAAGTCGTACTCATGTCTAATTAAGTACCCAAAGCATTCTGCATTGACTGCCAGAATCTAGATGTGAAATGACTGTCATGATCCGATATGATGGATATTGGCACTCCATGCCGTAAAATGTGATTTAATAAATATAAGGAAAATCTCTTTTTCTTAAATTTAAATATGCTTTTGAACTAAGACTATTTCATTTTAAATTGTGATTTTTCTAATAAGCTATGTATAAACGAGAAACCTAAGAGTTTTTGAAACCGAAGGTCCGTGACTCTCGATACTAGTCTCTGTGGGGTGTCAAAATCCTGGTCACTTAGCCGCGAGGTTGGGATGTGCCGAGACGAAAGTCGCTACATGGGATGATCTCGCCTTCAAACTCATTATTCTCGGGTGGAACGTGAAGCATAGAATTTTGCAAAACGTTGATCCATGGTTGAAATTCAAAATGGCACATTCACCTAAGATATAATAATAGTCGGGAGTGAAAAGTTCACAAGTTACAAATATGAGTAGTGATAGCATCTTAACTTATATCTTAACTTATATTTAACGGTGATTTCGTTTTAATGTTTGGTTTGAGACAACTGTGAAAAGGCGGGCCAATCTGGAGAACGAATGCAATTATCTTCTTTGGCATTTTAGAAGTGAAATGCATCTTACTTCTGTTGACCATAAAGTTTATGAAAAATAACCAAAACGTCCAAACATGTTAGATAGTTGCTTGAAATGAAAAGTACCAAAAAAATGAGGGGTAAAATGGAAGAATAAATCCAAAAAAACTGTGTGAGAAATAAGTGTAAATATTTAAAAAATGGTTAAAAACAAATATGGGGCTTTATCCAAAATTTTATGATTCTATAAATTCCCTCTTCGTTTAGCAACATCATGAACATCTCTAGTACTTTTCGATTGGTATATTAGTTCGAGGGAGATTGAGCTCTATGTTTTCGAAGTGTTTCACCTTCATGGCATTGCGTTCTGCGAGGACCACGAGCAATATATTAGTCTGGGATTTTTGTCTGTGTTTAACTTACAATACCGTTTGTTATAAAAACGTGCCTTTTATTAAAAAAAATGACCAAACGAATATACAAAGAACTCATTGTATTTGTGTGTTTGTGATTTATAGATTGTTGCAGGGTAACCGGAAATTCATAAAGACCAAAACTCAGTCAACACAGGACAAAAGAACCAGCTACTGAGGAATGAATAATGAGCATAGAAAAGTCCACGTTCAACCAGTCAAAAATCTCCAAAGGCCAAAAGTCACTGGTCAACAAGTAAAGATTCAAATCCGAGGAAATGTGCCATTCAATATATAGGTAACGTACCCAATAACAACCAACCCCTAACCCGAACCCAACTATAAGCCCAAACACCCGCACCCATCTAATAGGCCGGGTTAGCCCATTAAGGTATTACATGAAGACCAAAAATTAGTTAAAGGCCCATTGCCTTTTAACTTATAACAAGCCCAAACACATAACCAAGCCCAATACCAAATCTGTTAACACCATTAGTCCCCAAGGACTGTGGTTGCAACAGAAGTATACAACTTCAGGGAATAAAGTTGTTAGATCCGCAAACATGTACACCACAAAGGACGATCTGTGTAACATAACCATACAAGCTGAGGGACCAAAAGTGTTAATTCTACAAACCTTTAACCCTGTTATCACCAAAACAGTAATACAAACGAAAAACCATTTTTGTTACCAAATTACTATTCCTGTATCTTTAACCTCTGGCCCATGCAACACAAAACAAACCCATCACCATCCCAACTCAACCCCACATCAAATGGGCCAAAAATTCACCTTAGCAATCCTAAGCTTTCCCATTCGTCCAAGGGATGAAGACAAAAATAAAGGGTTGAGATCAAAGAACTTAGAGAGCATACAAGATAGATGGCTAAGACGATTTTGGACTTCTCCTCACACAAGAAACACACTCTTGTTTCTCCTCACACAGAAAACACACTTCAAAGGGCAAGACTTGAAGTATTTTAGTATAAATAGGCTCATTGTAAGCCTTTAAAAGGCATCTAGTTTTACTTTTCAGTATATATTTAACTTTGTTTTTAAGTTATTGTATTTTTCTTTAAGCTTTGTACTGTTTAATTCAAGTTGAATGAAATTTAAGTTTTTATGTTAAATCTATTTTTAAGTTAATGTACTTTGTGTTTTAAAAATGTTTTATAAGCTTACAAAAGCTCTTTTTAACTCATACTTAAGCTGTTAACTTTAGCACTATAAGTTTTTCCATAACTTATAGTTTTTAAGTCCTTTTACTAAAAATCACAAAAAAAATCAAAGAATCTGTCAAAATTTCACTTGGAGCATGGTGTATAATGGATGGCCATGGGTTAGTGCTTATGTAGATAAGCTATAGGTTGGTTATAAGCTGAATTAGGTGCTTGAATCATTCACAAAAACTCTGGACCATTGTAAGTTCTCAAAAGTCATTTTTAGCTTAAAAAGTTGAATCTGCTTATTGCTGGCTTACTGTGCTTATTATTGCTTATCTCTGCTTTATATGTCTTATTATTATGGTTTGATCATGTTTTAATGCTAGTTGTAGTTTAAATCTTGTTGTTTCAAGTTTTGGCAAAATTTGTCTTAAATAACTTATAAAGTAGCATAGTTATTATTCTTGTTATTCTGGCTTATTTAGTTGTTAAAAGTTGTTCATTAGGTTTGTATTAAGCTAAAAATTATATGGTCTTTGAGGTTTTAGTGCTAAATCTTAAGTTATCAAGCTTAAAATCACGAATATAAGTTTAAAGGGGTGTTTGGCAAAGAACAGTACTAACCATTGTTAGTACTGTTTTGACCCATTTGACCCTTTTGGGAGATTTGATTACTAATTTAGAGGCCTATTAATCTATTTTAGGTATTAGTTTAAGTTTAAAAACAAGTTTTAAGGTTTTATGTAGGCATGTTATGAATCTATGTTATTAAAAAGCTCTCATTGTTCTTATTTAAATTCTTGGCTTAAAAATCTTTTAAGTTCATGTTTTCATGTTTATTTTGCTCTCTTAAGTCATATTATCATCTGGTCTTAAAGGTTTATGGTCCATTTCATGTTATGCAAAAGTTTTGAAAAACCTGTCATACTTGTTCTTCATTTTCAGTCCCAAAACACCCTTTTTGATTCATAGATTTGAACTAGTAAATGGAACCTTATGGACTTGAGCTTCTGAATATAAGCTTATTGGGAGCTTAACTTCATCTGTTTGGGCTTTTTTAACATTTCTAAATTCATTAAGTAGGTTTAAATTAGGTTCAAAGTTTGCTAAAAACTGAAAAAAGCTGTTAAACCCTCTGTGACAGTTTTGCTTAATCTTTGGATTTCTTGATGTTTATGTGTTTAAGCTCATGTTTTTAGTGTTGAATCTTGTAGTGTAATAGTTAATCTTGTTAGGTTTTGATTTGTAGCTTCTGAAAGTAGCTTTTTGTAGCTTAATCTAGTTTAAAATTAGCTTAAAATATGTTTTAGTTAAGTTTTGTAGAAGTTAAGTTAAATCTGCTTGTGTTCTTGCTTTTCAATACTTAAAACTTGTTCAAATTGCTTAATATGTGTTTAGAAATGTTTGTTGGACAAGCTCTGAGCTTATGGAAGATTTTTTAGCTTTTGTTAGCTTTTAAGCTCAAAACTTTTTGAAT
This sequence comes from Tanacetum coccineum, assembly GCA_026074375.1. Lineage (NCBI taxonomy): Eukaryota > Viridiplantae > Streptophyta > Magnoliopsida > Asterales > Asteraceae > Tanacetum > Tanacetum coccineum. The sequence continues at coordinate 10,019 of BQNB010056744.1, forward strand.
CTTTGTGCTATTTAGCCTTTGTGACCTGAACCATTCATAAGCCCTTTTTGAACTTATTTGTGACTAAAAAGCATAATCTTTTTTTAAAGTTCATCACCATAAGCTGTTTTACAAGTTTGGTTAAGAAAGATAAATAAAAAAAAACAAATTTTTTTTTAAAAAAAAGCGTGGAGATAGAAGGCCAAAGGGAGTCAAGAGGCTCGAACCTAAGACCTTCACACTCAACACGCCTTTACACCCACACACTTAACCACTGGACCAGAGCAGGCCAATCTGGTAGTCCTTCACATAGAGTAGTACTTATACTCTTTCTGAGCCTTTAAGTCTATTAATAAGCCGTAGCTTATTACGACTTATTGCGGCTTATTGGCTTAAGTTGATAAGCTGCTAGTATTTTTTATAAAATCAAGCACATCATTTAGGACTTTTAGTAATTTTTTGGGATTTTTAGAAAATTATTTACTATTTTTTTTCATTTTTCTTAGATTAAAAATTCATCAAAAATACAAAAATACTCAAAAAAATCTAATTCTTTTTTTTTTTTTTTCTTTTGTCATTTTCTAGGTTTACAAGTAAAAAAATCATTCGTAGGGTTAATTTTTGACATAGTTGATAATTTAGACGCGTTTTAGGATTCTCGGTATTCGTTTTAGTTTAAATTTGTAGTTGTTTTAATTATCCTTAGTAGCCTTTTTTGTTTTTTCCCGTAGAATTAGAAAAACCAATCAAAATATTTGTTATTCAAACATCAAATATCAAACCGACTCTCGACTCTCCATTGCATTCCTCGAACGGAAGAACGACCCGGGTCTGATTTTGAACTTTACTGATTTTAAAGCGATAAATCGATACTTTCGGATATATATATTGTATTTGTGAATTTTTTGACTTGTTGCCTTGGTTAAGGGTGATTTGTTGAAGGTTTACCTAGTATTATATATATATATATATATATATATATACACACACTTGACAACGAATCAAATTTTTGACGCCACTGTCGGGGAAGAGTGTATACGATTGTCGTTTCAACGTTTGACAATTAGTGCTTTAAAGATCCTTCCTTGTGAAGTTATTTTCTTTATTAAAAATATAAAAATACAAAAATATTTTTCATTTATTTTTATTTAAGATAAAGAAAAAATCAAAAAAAATAAATATAAAAACATTGTCCTTAATAAATAATAAAAATCATCATCAATATAATGCTCTCAACTTGAGCATTATCATAATAAGTTCCCAAACCAAAGATTTAAAACTTGCCTTTGTGTCACTTGTGAAGTACGGCTCACCTTTAATTGATTAACAAACTAAAAAAGGGGTATAAGGAGGGTTGTTCCGATGAACTACGACCCTAAAGGAGAAGGTTTTTAATAGCTTCGCGCTTTCCCGCTCCTCCGCTCCTTTGTGCGTTTTTCTTTTAGAGAGCTACCGTGAAGCAAATTGATTATTGGTTTAAGTTATTCGGTCTCATTTTCTCTATTAAAATAAATTGTGAATCAATTGTTGAATAACCAAAAAAAAAATAATTAGTATAATTTCTCTTTTTATATTTCTTTTTAGTGTATGAGCACTCGACCGTCTACAAGGAATCTTTTCCACCTCTCGAAGATCCCGAACGTACAATTCGAAGAAGAACTCGCTTTGATCCTAATTCTTTGAAAGATTTTGAAGAAATCAATATGGCCGCTAACGGAAACGGTGATGACGGACTACCTCCTGCGGGAGGTGGTTTACCAGTTCCCGGCCTCCAAACGATGGAGGAGCTGTGCCAGCCGACTTTGAATGGTCGAGGCGGACCGATCACCCCGATAAACATTCAGGCAACCAATTTTGGACTCAAGAATGACATGATTCAACAAGTTTAAAATTCTTGCCAATTTCACGGACTACCGGGTGACGATGCGAACAAGCATCTTGACAAATTTTTGCATGTCACCCAAAGTATCAAAGTGAATGGCGTCACCGATAACGCCCTTCGTCTATATCTCTTTTCTTACTCCTTGACACATCATGCCACCGCTTGGTTTGATCGTTTGCAAGGAATTCTATCACCACATTTGAGCAAATGGCTAAAATGTTTCTCGGAAAATACTTTCCACCCTCTATGGTGACGAAGTTAAGAAATGAAATCACCAATTTCTGTGAACATCTCGATGAGTCGTTATTCGAAGCATGGGAACATTATAAGCTTTCGATTGATCGTTGTCCTAATCACAACATGTTACCCGTCACTCAAATAGATACCTTCTATAACGGGTTAACTTTAAGACATCGTGATACCATCAATGCTTCTGCCGGCGAGACTTTTATGAAAAGGTAACCTGAAGAGTGTTATGATCTAATCAAAAATATGACCGATCACCACAATGATTGGGATACTTCCTCTTAAAGGAGTGAGACATCTAGTTCTATCACTTCTTCTTCCGATCCGGAAATTATAGCACTTAAGGCTGAAATGGCGGAAATTAACAAAAATTTAATGAAAATGCTTCAAACAAACCAACAAGTAAAAGCAGTTACTCCTAGCTGTGAAACTTGTGGTGGTCCACATGCTTATAATGATTGTCCAGTCACCGTTGGCCAAACTCAGAACGTATATGCTGCGGGAGCCTATAATCAAGGTGGTAATTCTTACCAACCTCAAGGTAACCGTAATCTACTTAGCTATCGTTCAGACAATTATCTCGGACCCCCAGGGTTTAATCAGAATCAAAACCGAAGCAATCAAAATCAAAACTACCAAAATAAGAATCAAGGAAACAATAATCAGGGGAATAACCAAGGAAGAAACCAATTCTTCCAAGGAGCTAGTCATGTTCAAAACCAGCCTCCGACTTATCAAGCACCGGCTCATCAAGCCCCGGGTTACCAAGCTCCGGTTCATCAAGCCTCGATTCCTCAACCACAAGTTGTGACTACTACTGAGTTTACAAACTACATGAAGGCAAATGATGCCATTTTGAAAAACATGCAAACGAATATGACCTCATTGACAAATTCCAATATTGAGCTTAAGAATATGTTTTGTCAATTCATGAAAATGAATACCGCTTCATCCTCGGGATCGGGAACACCCCCTAGTAATACCATTACTAACTCGAGGGAAGATTTGAAAGGTATCACCACCTGAAGTGGTGTTGCTTATAAGGGACCCACGATTCCTACTACTTTTTCTTCTCCTAAAGTAGAGGAACGTAAAACCGAGGTGACAAAGGACACGGTGCCTCCTAGTAATAACAGAAGTACCAAAGACGTCCAACCTCCGTTTGTCCAAGTTGAAACTTAAGTACCAAATTCTGAGCCCGTCGTTGCTCCCGTTGTTGAGCCAGTTGAAGCTCCCGTTAGTGCTCCGAAGCCTAACCCGAAACCGTCAATTCCATATCTGTCCAGACTTAATAACCAAAAGCTCCGCGAAAAGGCTAAAACTAAATGGAGAATTTTTTCCAAATCTTCCAAGATTTGCATTTCGACATTAGCTTCGCGGATGCTCTCATTCTCATGCCTAAGTTTGCCTCGACCATTAAGAGTTTGTTAAGCAATAAAGAAAAATTGTTTGAATTAGCAAGAACTCCGTTGAATGAGCATTGCTCGGCGGTTCTCCTCAAAAAGTTACCCGAAAAACTTGGAGACCCCGACAAGTTTCTCATCCCGTGCGATTTTCCTGGAATGGATGTATGCTTAGCCTTGGCCGATCTTGGCGCTAGCATTAACCTCATGCCACTTTCCGTGTGGAAAAAGCTTTCCCTTCCCGAACTTACTCCTACTTGTATGACTCTCGAACTTGCAGACCGGTCAATTTCTCGACCGATCGGTGTCGCCGAAGATGTCTTCATAAAAGTGGGAAAGTTCCATTTCCCGGCCGACTTTGTAGTCGTTGACTTTGATGCCGATCCCCGAGTTCCTCTAATTCTTGGGAGATCCTTTTTGAAAACCGGACGTGCTTTGATTGATGTTTACGCGGGAGAATTAACTCTTCGTGTTGGCAATAAAGCCGTAACATTCAATCTTGATCAAACTTCGAGATACTCCTCTAATTATGATGATATATCGGTTAACCGAATTGACGTCATTCACGTTGCTTGTAAGGAGTATTCTCAATAAGTTCTTGGATTTTCCGTGAGTGGCAATCCCACTCCAACTTTGGATCCGATTGTTTCTACCTCTTCTCCCACTCTTACTCCCTTCGGGGATAGTGATTTTCTTCTTGAGGAAACTGATGCTTTCCTAGCTATTGAAGATGAGCCAATTTCACTGGAAATTGATGACTCTTACTATGATTCGGAGGGAGACATTCTTCTTCTTGAAAAATTTCTTAATGATGATCCATCATCACCACCTCTCCCTCCACAAGAACTTAAAGTTGTTGAACCTAAAAACGAAAAATCTTCAATTGATGAACCACCCGAGGTCGAACTTAAGGACTTACCGCCTCATCTTGAATATGCATTTTTGGAGGGTACCGACAAATTACCCGTCATAATTGCTAAAGATTTGAAAGATGAGGAGAAAGCCGCTCTCATAAAGGTTTTAAAGTCACACAAGCAAGCCATTGCTTGGAAATTATCCGACATTAAGGGTATTAACCCGGAATTTTGTACACACAAGATTTTAATGGAGGACGACTTTAAACCGGCGGTCCAACACCAAAGAAGGGTCAATCCTAAAATCCACGAGGTGATCAAAAAGGAGGTTCTTAAACTCCTTGATGCCGGATTGATTTACCCTATCTCGGATAGTCCTTGGGTGAGCCCCGTACATTGTGTGCCGAAAAAGGGTGGCTTTACCGTTGTTGAAAATGAAGAAAACGAGTTAATTCCTACTCGATTGGTTACGGGATGGCGTGTATGCATTGACTACCGAAAGTTAAATGACGCCACCCGTAAAGACCACTTTCCATTACCTTTTATGGACCAAATGCTTGAGAGACTAGCGGGAAACGAATACTATTGTTTTCTCGACGGTTTCTCGGGTTACTTTCAAATTCCCATCGACCCTCAAGATCAAGAAAAGACCACATTTACATGTCCTTATGGAACGTTTGCCTACAGTCGCATGCCTTTCGGCTTATGCAATGCACCGGGCACGTTCTAAAGGTGTATGATGGTTATCTTTCATGATATGATCAAAAAACGATGGAAGTCTTTATGGACGACTTCTCGATCTTTGGGAATTCATTCAGAACTTGCCTCTTCCATTTGGACAAGATTCTTAAACGGTGTGAAGACATCAATCTTTGTCTAAATTGGGAAAAGAGTCACTTTATGGTCAAGGAAGGAATTGTCCTTGGCCATAAGATTTCCAAGAACGAGATTGACGTTGATAAGGATAAAGTTGATGTTATTGCTAAGCTACCTCATCCCACCATCGTCAAAGGAATTCAGAGTTTTCTTGGTCACGCCAGGTTTTATCGTAGATTTATTCAAGATTTCTCAAAAATAGCCTGGCCGATGACCCGTCTTCTTGAAAAAGATACTCCGTTCTTCTTCTCCAAAGAGTGTATTAAAGCTTTTCAAACACTTAAGAAAAAATTGACCGAAGCACCAATATTAGTTGCCCCCGACTAGGACCTACCTTTTGAGCTGATGTATGACGTGAGTGATTTTGCAATAGGCGCGGTCTTAGGGAAACATAAAACAAAACATTTCCAGCCTATACACTATGCAAGTAAGACCATGACGGATGCTCAAGCACATTATACTACGACGGAAAAAGAATTACTTGCCGTGGTGTATGCTTTTGAGAAATTCCGGCCTTACTTAGTCTTGTCAAAAAGCATAGTGTATACGGATCACTCGGTATTAAAATACCTTTTTAATAAGTAAGATGTTAAGCCGAGGTTGCTCCGGTGGGTTCTCCTCCTTCAAGAATTTGATATCATCATCCGTGATAAAAAAAGGAGCCGAGAACCTCACGGCCGACCATTTGTCCCGATTAGAGAATCCTCACCAAAGTGTGCTCAATGAAAAGGAAATAAATGAAATGTTTCCTCTCGAAACACTTAGTATGATATCTTTTCGTGGTGATTCTAGTACCCCATGGTTTGCTGATTTTGCTAATTACCATGCGGGGAACTTTGTTGTTAAAGGGATTTTGTCCCAACAAAAGAACAAATTCTTCAAAGACGTGAAGCATTACTTTTGGGACGACCCCTTCCTGTTTAAAATATGTGAGGATCAAGTCATCCGGCATTGTGTTCACGGCCAAGAAGCTATTGATATTCTTAAGGCTTGCCACAATAGACCCACCGAGGGACATCATGGCCCGAACTACACCGTCAAAAAGGTATTTGACTCCGGTTTCTATTGGCCCACAATTTATCGTGATGCCCATGACTTGGTCAAATCTTGTGACTCTTGTCAAGGTCATAGGAAAATCTCGCAGAAAGATGAAATGCCCCAAAATGCAATCCAAGTTTGCGAGATTTTTGACGTTTGGGGTATCGACTTTATGGGGCCATTCTCATCTTCATGAAGGAACAAGTACATACTCGTGGCGATCGACTACTTGTCTAAATGGGTTAAAGCGAAAGCGCTCCCCACCAACGACGCCCGAGTTGTTGTTAAAATTTTAAAATCTCTATCTGCTCGGTTTGGAACTCCCCGTGCTATCATTAGTGATCGCGGTACGCACTTTTGCAATGACTGATAAGTGCTTAATTACACATATCTTTTACCTCTAAAAACGAGCTTAAATGACTAAAAGCAGACAAAAACTGCCAAATATATGTTTGTTTTGCATTTGTATTGTGCAGGAAGTGGATATCAACAAAAAGACAGAAAACCAAGCCAAAATGACAAAACTGAGCATGGAATGGAAAAGACTGTGCAAAATCAAGGCCAAAGTCCAAAAATGCCAAAGTCAGAGTCAATACTGAAGAATACTATTGAATGCAATCTTAACCCATCTGATGGGCCGGGAAAGCCCAACAGTATAATTATAAAGACACTTTCTGTTTGTATAAGTTTTATAACTTGTTTTTATAAAAGTTATTTTATAAACTCGTTTAATTAACGTATAACTCGTAATTAGCGTATCTTTTTCGTTATTAAATCCGTTTTTTCTTTTTTCGAGTTTTCTCAGCTTTTTGAATCGTCATAGACGTACTAATTTTATAAAAATATAAAATGGACAGGTTGTATGTTGAATTAAAAAACAGAAAAGCCTTTAATGAATCAAATATAGCCGAATAGTAATGTAATGATTCTAGTAGCATTGGTCCCATCTTTTTAATCAGCTGGAGTATTGTTTTTAGAGACCCTCTACTTTCTTTCATGTACGTATGCAAGTGAAGTATATTGTTTACAAACAGTGGTTCACCTTCTTTAAGTGTAGGTTATCTTTAGCTAACATTTATGGGGTTGCTGGACCGGCGATCAGGCAGAACTCTAATATAATTAACTCTTCGTGTTGGTAATGAAGCCGTAACATTCAATCTTGATCTAACTTCAAGGTACTCCTCTAATTATGATGATAATTCGGTTAACCGAATCGACATCATTGACGTTGCTTGTGAGGAGTATTCTCAAGAAGTTCTTGGATTTTTCATGAGTGGCAATCCCACTCCATCTATGGAACCAATTGTTTCTACCTCTTCTCCTACTCTCACTCCCTTCGGGGATAGTGACTTTCTTCTCGAAGAAACTGATGCTTTCCTAGCTATTGAAAATGAGCCAATTTCACCAGAAATTGATGACTCTTACTATGATTCAAAGGGAGACATTCTTCTTCTTGAAGAATTTCTTAATGATGATCCATCATCACCACCTCTCCCTCCACAAGAACTTAAAGTTGTTGAACCTAAAAATGAAAAATCTTCAATTAATGAACCACCCGAGGTCGAACTTAAGGACTTACCGCCTCATCTTGAATATGCATTTTTGGAGGGTACCGAAAAATTACCCGGCATAATTGCTAAAGACTTGAAAGATGAAGAGAAAGCCGCTCTCATAAAGGTTTTGAAGTCACATAAGCGAGCTCTCGCTTGGCAACTTTCCGACATTAAGGGTATTAACCCAGAATTTTGTACACACAAGATTCTAATGGAGGATGACTTCAAACCGGCGATCCAACACCAAAGAAGGGTCAATCTAAAAATCCACGAGGTGATAAAAAAGGAGGTTCTTAAACTCCTTGATGCCGGATTAATTTACCCTATCTAGGATAGTCCTTGGGTAAGCCCCGTGCATTGTTTACCGAAAAAGGGTGGCTTTACCGTTGTTGAAAATGATGAAAACGAGTTAATCCCTACTCGATTGGTTACGGGATGGCGTATATGCATTGACTACCGAAAGTTAAATGACGCCACCCGTAAAGACCACTTTCCATTACCATTTATGGACCAAATGCTTGAGAGACTAGCGGGAAACGAATACTATTGTTTTCTCAAAGGTTTCTCGGGTTACTTTCAAATTCCCATCGACCCTCAAGATCAAGAAAAGACTACATTCATGTATCTTTATGGAACGTTCGCCTACCGTCACATGCCTTTTGGCTTATGCAATGCACCGGGCACATTCCAAATATGTATAATGGCTATCTTTTACGATATGATCAAAAAAACGATGGAAGTCTTTATGGACGACTTGTCGGTCTTTGGGAATTCATTCGGAACTTGTCTTTCCCATTTGGACAAGATGCTTAAACGGTGTGAAGACACCAATCTTTGTCTAAATTGGGAAAAAAGTCACTTTATGGTCAAGGAAGGAATTGTACTTGGCCATAAGATTTCCAAGAACGGGATTGAGGTTGATAAGGCTAAAGTTGATGTTATTGCTAAGCTACCTCATCCCACCACCGTCAAAGGAATTCGGAGTTTTCTTGGTCACGCCGGGTTTTATCGTAGATTTATTCAAGATTTCTCAAAAATAGCCCGGCCGATGACCCGTCTTCTTGAAAAAGATACTTCGTTCTTCTTCTCCAAAGAGTGTATTGAAGCTTTTCAAACACTTAAGAAAAAATTGACCGAAGCACCAATATTAGTTGCCCCCGATTGGGACCTACCTTTTGAGCTCATGTGTGACGCGAGTGATTTTGCAATAGGTGCGGTCTTGGGGCAACATAAAACAAAACATTTCCAGCCTATACACTATGCAAGTAAGACCATGACGGATGCTCAAGCACATTACACTACGACGGAAAAAGAATTACTTGCCGTGGTGTATGCTTTCGAGAAATTCCGGTCCTATTTAGTCTTGTCAAAAAGCATAGTGTATACGGATCATTCGGCTCTAAAATATCTTTTTGCAAAACAAGATGCAAAGCCGAGATTGCTCTGGTGGGTTCTCCTCCTTCAAGAATTTGATATCATCATCCGTGATAAAAAAGGAGCCGAGAACCTCGCCGCCGACCATTTGTCCCGATTAGAGAATCCTCACCAAAGTGTGCTCGATAAAAAGGAAATAAATGAAACATTTCCTCTCAAAACACTTAGTATGGTATCTTTTCGTGGTGATTCTAGTACCTCATGGTTTGCCGATTTTGCTAATTACCATGCGAGGAACTTTGTTGTTAAAGGGATGTCGTCCCAACAAAAGAATAAATTATTCAAAGACGTAAAGCATTACTTTTGGGATGACCCCTTCTTGTTTAAAATCTGTGCGGATCAAGTCATCCGGCGGTGTGTTCACGGCCAAGAAGCCATTGATATTCTTAAGGCTTGCCACAATAGACCCACCGGGGGACATCATGCCAACTTACAACACCAAAAAGTGTTTGGATCCGGTTTCTATTGGCCAAGCAATTTTATCGTGATGCCCATACTGTCCAAATCTTGTGACTCTTGTCAACGTCATGGGAGAATCTCTCAAAAAGATGAAATGCCCCAAAATGCCATCCAAGTTTGCGAGATTTTCGACGTATAGGGCATTGATTTTATGGGACCGTTCCCGTCTTCACGATGGAACAAGTATATACTCGTGGCCGTCGATTATTTGCCGAAACGGGTTAAAGCAAAAGCACTCCCCATCAACAACGCCCGAGTTGTTGTTAAAATTTTAAAATCTCTCTTTACCGGTGTGGAAATCCCGTGCTGCGGAAGGTCGAGTGAGGGAGTGATCGCGGTACGCACTTTTGAAATGACCAATTCGCAAAGGTCATGCTTAAGTACGGTGTCATTCACCGTCTTGCTACCGCGTATCACCCCCAAACAAGCGGACAAGTGGAAGTCTCCATCCGTGGTTTGAAAAGAATCTTGGAAAGGATCGTAGGCGAGAGTCGTGCCTCTTGGTCGGATAAATTAGATGACGCACTATGGGCCTTCCGTACCGCTTTCAAAACACCCATCGGGTGTACTCCTTACAAGCTCGTGTACAGAAAGGCATGTCATCCTACCGATCGAGCTCGAACACAAACCCTATTGGGCCTCGAAGGATGCAAACTTTAACCTTAAGTCCGCGGGTGATCACCAAAAAGTTCAACTCAATGAATTAAATGAACTTCGTGATCAATCCTACGAGAACTCTTTGATTTACAAAGAGAAAACAAAGAAGAGCCACGTCTCACTTAAAAATCAAAACCCGCGTTTTTGAAACGTTGGTGACCGAGACCTTGCTTTTTAATATTCTCGATTAAAGATTTTCACGGGTAAAACTTAACTCCGCTGGACCGGACCGATCACCGTGCCATGGTACCCTTATGGCACTGTCGAGTTTATCTTAAACCTACGAGCCCAAATTTCAAGGAGGAACGATCATAAGACGGAATTAAGCACTACTTTGGAGGGGACGTACCAAAATTGGTTGTCCCGGATCTCCAAACCTTCCCCAAGGACAAATGAATTCGGGGATTGGGTCAAGCTTAGTGACCCTAAACAAGCGCTTCGTGGGAGGCACCCCATGCTTATCCGTAGTTATATTATGTAGTAATGAATAAGTGTTTTTTTGTTGTGAGAGGTGTGCCTCTTTCCATTCTCGTTTGCTTGTGTTTTTGTGATTGTCCAGGATTGTCCCGGATTTTTGAAGCCTCTCGTGCTCGTGGTTTTGTCCTTCGATCACTCGAGCTTCAAATCCTCAGCTTCATTTGGGAAATCCAATATCCTAATCTTATCGACTAACGTTTATCTTTAAGCATACTTAATAAACGGCTTAGGATTTACGTAGAGACCCTTCTTAAAACATTGAGGACAATGTTTAATTCTAGTATGGGGGGATCTATCGATTTGATTGTGCCTGCAGTCGTTGTTTTCACGTAATCCCGTTTTTACCACCAAAATTTCAAAAAATGAAAAAATTTAAAAATTTTCAAAAATAAAATAAGTGTTTTGTCACAATTTTGACTTTCCTGCTGGGTAGAATGAGAATAAATTTTGACCCGATCGAGCGTGTTGAGCTCTAGCTTGTTCCTTAACTTTTAGGCTAAGCGTTCGCAGAAATTCGCGAAGAACGAAAAATGATAGAGTTGATTATGAGTTGGATGCTAAACAAGGATTATTTGGAAATCTTAAGAGCTCATGTATGTAATTTGTGGCTTTTTCTCCCATAAGCTCTTAACCGGACTAATCATACGTGCTATTTTTGGAGATTAAACTTAAATCAACAAATTTTATGTAGTTAATAGCAAAAATTTTAGTCTTAGTTCAAATTTATACTTAAATTTTTCAAAAAGAAGTCTTCTCTATAAAAAAGAAAAAAAAATTATATGAAAAATGATGAAAAATGAAAAATATAATAAATATAAACTGTGGGCTGATAAAAGTTTGTTGTATCTTGCCGGCTCACAACCGATGTTACAGCCTTCTAAAGAAAGCCCATAGTAAAAATCCGAGACTGATAAAAGTTTGCTGCATCTTGCCGGCTCACAACCGATGTTGCAGCCTTCTAAAAGGTCGAGGGTTACAATTGCAATCAATGTTATGTTTAATATTAAGTGTGAATTAATAAATAGATCTCTTTTTGTTAAATTTAAATATGCTTTTGAACTTTGACTAATTCATTTTAAGTTTTTAAAATAAGCTATGTGTATACGGGAAACCTGAGAGTTTTTGAAACCTAAGGTCCGTGAGTCCCGATACTAGTCTCTGTGGGGTGTCAAAAGCCTGGTCACTTAGCCGCAAGGTTGGGATGTGCCGAGACGAAAGTCGCTACATGGGATGATCTCGCCTTCAAACTCATTATTCTCGGGTGGAACGTGAAACATAGAATTTTGCAAAATGTTGATCCATGGTTGAAATTCATAATAGCACATTCACCTAAGATATAATAATTGTCGGGAGTGAAAAGTTCACAAGTTGCAAATATGAGTAGTGTTAGCATCTTAACTGATATTTAACTGTGATTTCGTTTTAAGCTTGGTTTGGAGCGAGTGAAAAGTCGGGGACGATGAATTTATCCTTTTTGGGGCATTCTCGGATCGAAATGCATCTTGTTCTATGATCCCTAACGGTTATGAAAATAACGAAAGTCAAATTAGTTAGTTGCTAAAAAAATGAGAAATAGGAAAAATACAAAAATATTAGGAATAAGTGTATATCTTTAAAAATGGTAAAAATAAAAAGAAAAAAAAAAGAAAATGATAAAACGACTTACCCAATGAGCAATAATCCTAAAGTTTAATAAAACATAGAAAGTCAAATATGTTAGTTAGTTGCTTAAAAAGAAAAATACAAAAAAAATATATGAGAAAAAAGGAAAAATACAAAAATATTAGTGGTAGTAAGTGTAAATATTTAAAAATGGTCAAAACGGGGCTTTTCAAAGCTATTGATTCTTTAATTCCCCTTGATGAACACTTAGCTACTTTTCGAGGTAATTAGTCGAGGGGGATTGAGATTCTTAGTTTTCTTAAGTGTTTACTTATAGCATTGCGTGAGGACACGACAATATCTTAGTATGGGGGATTTTGGTATGTGTTTAATTACACATACCTTTGACCATTAAAAACGGACTTAAATGACCAAAAACGTACCTAAAAATACATTGTATTTGTATGTTTTGCATTTGTATTGTGCAGGTAACGGATATCTAAGAAAAGGACAAAAACGAAGCCAAAACAACAAAACCGAGCACGGAATGGAAAAGCAATCAAAGTCAACCAAAAAGTCAAAGTCAAAGTCAACCCCGACAAAGTCAAAGGTCAAAGCCGAAGCCGTAAACGAAGAAATAACTTAATGGGCCCACCCGTACCCATCTAATGGGTCGGGGCAGCCCATTAAGCAGGTGCGTGGAGAAGGAGCGTGGATATAACAAAAAGGGTTTTGAAACACTAAAAGGCCCAATACCCTTTTAATGTATAAACAACCCAATCCTTGGCCCAAATCCCTAACCTGTTAAGGCTGTTAGTTTTTTATTACACCACAAGGACCATACGTGCAAACCCACCATACAACTTGAAGGGCTTAACTTGTTAAAACCACAAACTTTCATCACCACAAAGGATGATTCTTACAACCATTCTGTTAGATATTAGAAAAAGACTCGGTCACCCCGTGTATTTTACTGTTTATTATAGCTCGTAGTTTCATAGTTAATAGTACGATTTTCGGTATTAAGTCGGGTACTAATACCCGGTATATTGTAAGTACTATATAAGCCTCTTCCAACTTTGGAAGAGGTAAGCTAGTCATTTACTCTTTTCATAGAAAAACACATTTTCTCTCTCTAGAAAACTCTCTCTAGTGTTTCTCTCTCTAGAAACTAGCCAAATCCAAGAATCGACCCCGTGTTATGATATAGGATATACCACAATTGGTATCAGAGCTAATGGGATGATTAGATCGTGTGTATGTGCGATTTCTTGCTTGATTTAGATCGAAAAGTGTACCTTTGAAGGCACCTAGCTCGTTTTTTGAAGATCTCCGAATTTTGTTGTTTGTATTGATAAAGTTTGGGTGTTTCTAGTAGCTATTACCTTATGGTACTGTGTTGTGCAAAAGAAATCAAGCAAAATCGTTCAAAAGGGTGATTTATAGGCGATTTTGTGTGATAAAAGTCGTTGTTCTTCGTGGAGAGTTGCCAGAATTTCTTCACGGCGGTTTGCTGAAATATAATATTTTATTAAGTAGGTTACCAACCCTCTGACACACGGCGGGTTGCTTAGGTGGCGAGTTGCTCAAGAGGCGAGTTGTTACTAAGCAGCGAGTTGCTTACCAGCGGTTTGCTTACCAGCGAGTTGCTTACCAGCGGTTTGTTTACCAGCGGTTTGAACAGGTTATCAGCGGGTTGAATATTTTAATAGCAAATATCTAAAGGAAACTCTGCGGGTTTGTAAAACACAACGCGGTTTGATTAAAATATAGGCGGCGGTTTGTATTCCTTCTTCGCGGCGGGTTGCTTGACAAGCGAGTTGTGTCGGCGAGTTGCCTTACAAATTTCCATCAGGCAGTGCCTTATTTCTTTGCAGCAAGCGGTTTGGTAGCCTCAGCGGCGATGAGCTCTGACTTAGAAATTTGAAAAATTTCAAAACTCGGATTTAATATCACTAAAACACAATACGAATACGTTAACGCCCCTCACCACTTTTAAAGTGCACATCCACTAATCATTGCTCGAACTCAAAACATATCATATCATAATAATACAAGATGTCTAGTATGCAAGAAGAACACCCAGTTGCCGTTCTGATACACGCCCACCAATCTTGATAGAACATACTTGAATCTTGCAACAACGCATACTCTGTACTGTCTAGGAAAGGATAATGGAGAGAATAATATGAAGTCCATTAAAGAAGGACCATTTCCATATGGGGAAACGGTCTCAGATTTATTACGTGGAGTAACAAGGGTGCATTTCAACAAGGTCCAGTAACGTGCTAGAGTCCTTAACAGACCTTTTCAGCTAAGAAAAGGAAAGGTATAAAGCTGACATGTCGTCATCCACTATCCTACTTCAGGGTATACCAAAGGGACATCACTCACCCAATCAATACACTATACTGACGCCAAAGACATTATGGGAAAACGAAGATGAATTCTGGAAGGTTTCTGGAGTTAACAAAGGAGACAGGGAATCTCCAGTTATACGATGAATTTGAACACTTTCCGTCAATCAAAGGAGAAAACCCATTCAAGATACTACGTTAAGGTTTTACAAGCTCATTAATGACAAGAAGAAACATCAAGATGACCATGCGCCCAGGATGCAGCTTAACTCAAAGTTTATGAAACACAACATGATGCCTGAGAGGAGTATAATCAACTGAAGTCAAACATAACCAAGGTTTGAAAGAGTCCAAACTTTTGATCAGTTGTATGCTACTTAAAGCAACAAGAGGTTCATGCTAATTGAGAACAGAATTATGAGGGAAAGGTCAATCACAAACCAAATAATATCCTTGGCACTAGTGTCGGACGCCTCATTCAGCAATATCCAACACAATCATCCAATCTCCTCAATCTCAACAGAACCAAATCCTTCTGACAACCTTTCAAAAATGAACTCAGGAAGTTCTTCAACAGAAAAACTTGATTGAAAGTTTAATCCAACTCACTTGCCCTCCTCACTCATCGTTAAAAATCACCATTCTTCCTCAAACAAACAATAACTTATAGCGTCGTCTAATGCAAGGAACAAAAGCTATGGTTCAAGACAGGAAAGTTTGTTCAAGATGTCCGTGGATGATACAATGCGAATTAATCAATGAAGACCATTTCAGAGAAACTATGCAAAGAGAAATGGTGTGGCTGGGAAATGTAGAGGTCAGAATAGAGAAGGCATTATTAAGCCTGGTCAAGCGAAGACCCATCAAGTGCTACAACTTTAGAACGGACTAGGGCACCATAGCACAAATGTCCAAAGGCCAAAGCGACTTTCAAGACTCTGACACTTCAAGACAGATGCAACCTAATGCAAGCCCAGGAGAGTGGTGTAGTACTGGATGAAGAACAATCGTTGTTTCTTGCAGGAGAACAGGTTACCAACGTTGATGATAATGTGGATGATTCACCCAAGAATGATTTGGCACTTAATGTGGAACCATGGTAATTGAAGCCGATGAAGTGGATGCATTCGACTCTAATGTTGACCGAGGGTCCCTCACACAGACCATTCATGACAAACTCACATCGAAGATCTAATCTACGATGAAGCGGGGAACATCATATACTCAAATACTCCCTTCTTAGGTACAATGATCATGATACCTTTTGTAAATCATTTAGAATGATATCATGAAGTACACGAATGCAAACCCCGATGAAACAACACCAACTACGATGTTGACAATCCGATGCTTGACTATACGAGTAAAAGAAAACTATTCTAGAATGCGAGGGCCGTATGTGGGTAAGACAACGAAGATCATGTTGTTCTAAGAGATGTATCCTGTGCGAAATGATGCATATATGATAGATGATCACTTCTCAGATGAAAACATGAACAGGATGTAACAAATAGAATGAGCAAATAAGCAAACATGGTAAGTTAAGACATCATTGACCTCGAACTTGCGAGATATAAGGAACAGGTCGGGGATTATGAAAAACGGGCAAAGTTTGAATTAACTGATACGACGAACGAAAAAATTGGATGAACAAAAAGAATAATTAATCTCAGACCGAAATAGAAAGGAAACGTCGTAAAATTCTGAAGCTTCATCAGCACAAATACTCCTTAGTTTTACCGTTAACCATTATAAGTCAATAGACAGAAGAAGTACACTCTGAAAAAGGATTTTAAACAAAAGGAGAACAAATTCCTTGAAGACTTTTTTTGGACAATAAAGAAGCTAAAAGATAAGATTGAAGATAGATATACAAAAGATCAGTATGTTTCAAACAGTTCCACATGTTGTGTAAACCAAAAATCATTATGATGAAAAGCACAAGGTAGCAAATAGTTCTACAAAAATCCCTTATGTCTCGTGCTCGTGCAAAGCAAAGCTCAGTCCTGCTCTGTATAATGGTCATGTACTTGTCACACAATCATACACCCACTATGTCATACATACTCAGAGGATAACGCCGTGAGTTTAGCTGAGATAACTAGGAATAGAATGCAATTAAAAATGCAAAGCCCTCAATGTGTGGAAAATAAATTTTGGTTTGCCCCCCCCCCCCCCCCCCCCGATTACTCGAAAGAGAACTTTCTTGCAACCTTTGCTCCCCAAAGAAATCTGACCCCAGAACAGATATTTTGGTCCATAGATGACAACAACAGGAAAAAGGCTGAGACCTTAGCTCCAAAACCAATTTCAGCATGACAGTAATCCAACCCAAAACTAACTCCCAGTCAACTTTCCTAGAATTCTTCCAACTAAAAGTCAGGATGAAGATTAATCTTTAGTACTCACACAACTTTTACGGACATTTGACTAAACTTGCAAAACAAGAATCTACCCCCAACAGGCTATCTACAGAGCGGGGAAAGAGTTTGAGCAAACAAAAAGATGTACCTTCACTGAAGTTATTCCATTTTTCAAAAATCTTAAAAAGGAACACTTTGTTGAGTTCAAACAGCCCTCTTTAAAGAAGTTAAAGAAAATGGAAAAATTTTTGATCAAATGACTAACGAATTGACAAAATACTGTAGACAAGCATTTGTGTTGAAATTAGAAAAGAAAACCTTCTCATTGAAAACAGAGAATCTGATTGTTAATTGGTTTGTCGACATCCAACTGCTGTATGATGTGGAAAATTACGTGTCTAGATCTTAAGCTGACATGTCTAAAGTTCATGATAGTCAAAACAATATTTCAAAACTTGAAAGGGAATGCCTAACTTTGCAATAAAGTATCAACATCTTCAAGAAAATCTGAATAACAATCACCCACAGTGCCATGAAGCTCCTGATTTAACTCTTTCTTTAAGATCAAGAATGCTGAACATCAGATTCAAGAAAGGACAACGTTTGATTGCGGACACTTGAAAAGAACTAGTCCGAATGTTGAATGACAGAAGTTTCTTAGCCTTATAAGTTAAAGATGTCACTGCTCTTTATTAAACAAAATATGTGTTATAGAGAACTATTAAACTGTTAAACACATTACAAAGGAATTGTAGACTCAATTAAGATTACGCGTAGCTCACACGTGAAAAGACATCAACCATGGTAATGAAATTGAGAGTCTATAAAGCTCAATTGCGGAGCAAAAGAGTCTGTTCAACTAGTGACTATGTCAGCCCAAAATTCATGCTACTGGCAGTAAGCCATTGACGTTTAAACCCATCCCTCAATCACTCTTAAGAACAATAGGAGTGCTCATTTAAACTATATCAGCCATCTTAATGAGAGAGAAAAAATAGTTAGGGAGATTGTAGAAGGACGCTAGAGTAGTTGTAAACCACTGGATAATACACTTAACTATGCTTTGCCATTACACTAATCTAACTCAGAATAGTAAGAATATTGTGATTGGCCTTGCCCAAAAAAGTTTCAATGAAAAGATAACAAGCTCCCTCAAACCCCCTGTATAACTAAAGAAATAAGCAAGTTACTTTTAGTGATAAACCAGGAACTTCCTCTAGCAACACACAGAAACACGAAGTGCACCAGAAAGTTCAACAGACTAATATCCCTGTGATTCCCTCTACAGGAGTAAACGATTCCACTAAAGCAAGCGGATCAAAGCCTAGAAGCAATACAAAGAAAAATAGGATCCTGCCTGCTAAGAAGAAATAAGAAGAAGTAGAAGGACACCTTAGGACAAATAAGTCAGTTTTGGGACAAAATGAATCGGGTTGAGATCTAGCATTAAGCTCTAAGCGTGTTGTAATTAATTTCGAATATAGCGAAGAATATGTGTGCAAAACATGTAACAAATGTTTATGCTCTGCAAAGTCAGAAAGTGTGATTGTTAAATATCTTATTTCTGTGAATGCTACCTCCACTGTTAAAATCGTCTTGGATAAAGGGAAGCAGATTTGGAAACCAAAAGGCAGACTGTCTGATAACATTTTGTGCAAGACCATGTGGTTTGGAAAGGCAACGGGAAAAAAACTATTTACAGATATGGTTTATCAATGAAGACCCCACAGAAAAGAAAACTCGCCTTAGGACAACTTGATTGTGGTTATCAATGGAGACCCACAGAAAGAATTTGCCTTATGGCGAAATGTGCCATTTAACTAAGAGCTTTCTGTGAAATGACTACTTTATATGCTAAACCAACAGGACCCCAAACAAAATGTTGGGGAACCGAATTCCAAAATCTTCAAACTCGCTGTTTTCAAATCAGGTCGTACAGGTCATAGCTATTTGGTCATAGGACCAAGGCTGTTTCAAACAATAAGACGGGAAATCGTTCAAAGCTTATGATTTTGTGGAAAAGTTCATCGGGTCAGTCCAGATCGGAATGATCACTTAATGAGCTATCATTGGTTATGGAGATATGTTAATGGGTGACAGGTGATCGCAGCGGAAGAGTAACAACGTGGGAGGGACTTGTACACAATCTTAATTCTCTGTCAGGGCAATTTTGATTTGAATCTTGAAGTTGCATTCAGAAATGCATAACTTGCTTGTTCGTGTATTAAGGGTACATAATAAACCTATAAAGGTATCGTGGCACCAATTTGACACGATATCGATTGATGAAATGATAAGTCCTTCCTCCTCCGATATTGCTTGCTGTCCAAAGCTTCCCAAGTCCAAATCATGTTGTAGAGGCATCGTACCGGTTAAAACCATTTAACTTCGGCACATAAATGTGACTCTTGCTCACAAAGATCTTGTTTTGAAGTCTACCTAGATTGAAGTTTGAAAAGGATCATCTTTGCTCAGCCTGTCAACTTGGAAAAAGCAAGAAGTTCTCCCACCGGCCAAAATCTGAAAATACAAAATAGGAAGTACTTCAAAACCCTTCACATGGATCTGTTGGACCAATGAGAGTCCAGAGTATTAAAGGTAAGAAATAACATCTTAGTCATCGTGTATGACTATTCAAGATTCCACATGGGTAAAGTTTCTTGAGGTCAAAGGATGAAACTACCACAGAGTTTGTCACCACTTTCTTAAGCAAATACAGGTTGAGTCCCTCAACAAAACAGTTAGATTCATCCGCACAGATAACGGAACGGAGTTCGTCAACCAAGTTATGTCTGAATACTATGAAGGTGTTGGCATATCTCATCAAAAGTTTGTTCCGAGAACTCCTCAACAAAACGGCGTTGTTGAATAACGTAAACGTACACTGTGGAGAGCAACCCAAATCCACGTACAATGATGAAATTCTCGAAAGCTCCCATGATTCTATGGGCAGAAGCTGTTAGCCACTGCTTTTACACCCAGAACCGATCACATAATTCATACTCGACATAACAAAACCCCCTATGAGCTTGTGCATGAAAGAAGCCTGATCTTACATTCTTTCGAGTATTTGGTGCTTGAGCTTCCTACACAAAGATAGCGAAAAACTAGAAAATTCAAGCCAAAGCTGACATTAGGGATTTTCGTGGGTAAGCTCATAGCAGGAATGGCATAGGGGAAATCTACAACAGGGGCGTCGTGCGAGCGGGGGTGGGGCGGAGGGCGATTAATGGAAAAAATCACAGTCACATTACGTTGAATTCATCAAGTCAATGGCTCCTGTTCAGCAAAGTTCAGGACCCGAGCCTTTCATCATGACCCCTGGACAACTCAACTCAGGGCTCGCTCCAACCGATAAAGAGCTGGAGATGTTATTTCAACCAATGTTTTGATGAACACTTTGAACGGGAGATCTCGAGTCAAATGAAGCCAGCACCTTCTGCAACTAAGAAATAAATGCTCAAATTGTTCCACCAAGTATCATCTTTGTCTACAACATTACTCAAGATGCAACCATCGACAAGTCTTCATCGTGCAACATCCGATATTCATTATCCAGCTCGCAACATCAAAAATTACAGAAGAACCCACTCACGAAGACAAAACCCCAATACATCACGATGTTCTTCAATCTCCACATAACCTTGATACTGGATATCCAGTTGTGCACAATCATCATCAGAATGTTAATTCATACGGAACCCCAATCCAAGTTAATTACCCACCGAATCCCATCACAGAAGATGGAACCAAAGATCATCCTCGGATAACAATCGTTGCAATCCCTCTCAAGTCCTGTATCTACCAGAGAAAACAGTTAGCCTCCGATGCTTTGTGTGCTGTTTCCATACTGAACTGTCAAATCGAACCCAAGACTTCAAAATGGTCCATGATAGAAGACTTGCTGGTTTGTTTTTTTTCAAGCCATTGCAAAGATTAAATTCACGAATTTGATCTAGATTTGAAGTGTGGGAATTAGTACCAAAGGTCCGCCTAATCTATGTTAATGTTATCGCTCTTAAGTGGATCTACAAAGTAAGCTTGATGAATATGGTGATTGTACTGAAAATCAAAGCTCGGTAGTTGCAAAGGTAAATCGTCATGAGGAAGGATTGATTTGAAGAATCGTTTGCTCCAGTTGCACGGATAAGGCCATTAAATATTCATTGCCAATGCAGCACACACCAAGAACATGAACATCTACCAGATGGATGTTCAAAACTGCTTTACTGAAATGGTGATCTCAAGAAGAAAGTCTTGGTCAGACAACCTGAAGGATTGAAGACAAGGAAAATACTACTTCACTGTCTATCTTCTGAAAAAGGCTCTTTATGGTCTAAAGCCAGCATCCAAGGTGCGTGGGTATGACACACTCCTCAAAGTTCTTGTTGGCCAAGAATTCTTTCAGGAGCCGTGGATCCAACGTTTATTCCACACGCAAATCAACAGGCAAACATATTCAACTTGTTCAAATATACGTAGATACATCATTTATTTTTTGCCTCAACAGACAAAATAATGCGAGAAAACATATTATCAAAAGAGAATGATCTCCAAATTTCAGATAGTCGAATATAAGGACGAATGTCGAATTTCTTAGGACTATAGTTTTCCCCCCCCCTTTTTTTTTTCCCCTCAAAGTCTCGGAGGCATCTTTATTGTAACCAAGCGAAATATGCTCTCGGAAAACCTTAAAGAAATAGTGGAATGGATCTCTCTCTGACCCTGTCGATACACCAATGGACACGACGATTGAAACTGGACAGGATCTCCTGGGGATTCCAGTTAACCAAACTCGATTTAGAGGAATGTTGGCTCCCTAATTACGCTTACAGTCCCCAGTATAACCCGACCTTGTATTCGCTGTTTGCATGTGTGCTAGATATCAGCTAGCCAACCAAAAATCACTTTGAATCTATCAAAAACGCGGCTTTCGATACTTGAAAGGAACCATTAACATGGGTCCTTTGGTATCCGAAAGACAAGTTCATGTCACTAAACAGCTTAATGCAATGCAGACCATGCGGGAGAGTCAAGATTCAAGAAAAGTACGTCGGAAGTGCTCATTTCTTGAAGATGAGATTGGTTAGCTGGTCATCCAAGAAATAAAGAAGCACGGCAATATCAACTACAGAGGCTGAATACATCGCCATGTCTGGATGTTGTGCTCAAATCCTTTGGATGCGATCACAGCTCAAAGACTACGGATTTGACTTCAATAAAATTCCTTTGTACTGTGATAACAAAAGTGCTATTGCTCTTTGCTGTAACAACGTCCAGCACTCTCGCTCTAAACACATAGACATACGACACCATTTCATCCGAGAGCAAGTGGAAAACAGAGTGGTTGAACTCTACTTCGTAGAAACGAATTATCAGCTTGCAGACATTCTCACCAAAGCATTACCAAGAGAACAGGTTCGGAATTTCTCTTTCGCCTAGGCATAAGAGTTTTGACCCCTGAAACTCTCAAACATCTTCAAGAAGGAGAAGATGAGTAAACAGAATGTCTTAGTGTATCCTTTGTAAAAAAAATAAAATAATAATAATAATAAAAAAAAAAAATTTCAAAATAAATATTATTATCTAAAATTATTAATAATCAACACACACACAAAATATATACACACACACAAATGCAGGGAATTATTAAGGTCATTTTGAATTATATAAAGCGCGTGCGCGAAGCGACACACACACACACATCGTCAGTGGAGTGGCGGGAGGGACCAATATCTCGTTGGCGTGGCATGATTACTTTAGATCCATGTGATATATATCTTAATACACACACAACTCTCTCTCTCATACTATCTATATCCAGAGCTTTCGCGCGGATCTTTCCTCTCAATCCCCAACGACTACAAAGCTCATTCAATTAGAAAACGGGTTTCGTGTTTTGAGGGGGAGAGTAAATGGGAAAAAATCTAAGGGGTTCTAAAAGACTGTTGGATGCGATAAAAGTATAATTATAAGATGTTTGTTGTATTCTAATGGGTTAATTTTTGGAGGGGAGTTAATTAACTTTTAAACTCAAAGGTCCAAATTAACTAGTTTTGTTAATGCTAGGTTTTTAAAAATCATTTTGCTCATTGTTCCCAGCCTTACAAACCAAAAGGGACTAAGTTGGCCAATTGTCCTAATCTTAGTAAAAGCCTTAGAAATACTTAAAAAACAAAAATTAAAAAAAAATGTAAACCTAAGGGAAAAAAAAATGGTCAAATCGCCAAGTTCTAACTTAGAAGTATAAAAAGGGGCGGCCGAGTTGCCCATGTGGTTCAAACTTTCAAAAAAATCAGTCAACGTAAAAACACTCCTTTCTCTTTTCCCACGCAAATCGCCGCCAAAACAAAACCTCAGAATTCTTTGATTTTCCCAGAGTGTTTCTTGCAAAGGTATGTATCGATCCTTAATCAATATCATTATTATGTGTGTACCATCAAATGGAATCGGATCGAAAACACATTAAAATGTAGAAAATAGATCTAGGGTCGTTTTAAAGATGAGTACACATTACGTTTGTAAGGTGTGATCTAGTTTGCGTGGGAATTGTTCATAAGGTATCTATATTAATGAGTTATTGGATAGTGGGTTTCTATCTCAAACAATAGTGAAATAAGTTTGCCTTGATTCTTAACGGCTGGTTTGTAATTTTAAAAGTAATATATGTGTGTTTGATGAAAAGAATGTTAGCATGTATATCTATAGCCCTAGGAATGCCTTAGGAAGTGATTGGTGTTGAAATATGAGGTGCGGGTTTGATTTTAAGAAACTATCCGGAATGGCGCGTAGCGTATGTTTTCCTAGGTGGCGAGTTAGGTATTTATTAGTTTTTCAAAATAAAATACTCACCCGCTGGTTCAAACGGCTTGTTATATTTAACAGCGGGTTGCCTAACAGCGGGTTGCCTAACAGCGGGTTGCCTAACAGCGGGTTGCCTAACAGCGGGTTGCCTAACAGCGGGTTGCCTAACAGCGGGTTGACTAACAGCGGGTTGACTAACAGCGGGTTGACTAACAGCGGGTTGACTAACAGCGAGTTGCCTTATGGCGGGTTGTCTAACAGCGAGTTGCCTTATGGCGGGTTGACTAACAGCGGGTTGTCTAAACAGCGAGTTGCCATAATTTTTCTTTTATTTTATTCCAACAGGTAAACCGCCGTCTCTCGGCGGTTTGGTCGAATATTTTTATATATTAAAATATTCAACCCGCCCCTTTTTCAAATGTAATTCATGGCGATTTGGTGCCTTCCTCGCGGCGGTTTGCTCAATTCTCCTAACGGCGAGTTGGCATTCTGCCTGGCGGCGGTTTGGGCTAAGTTTCATATTTTGGCCCATTAAGCCCAATAATCTATCAAGACCCAGTTGCTTGTCTAAACTCCCATCCGGGCTTAGTTAACAAGTAATTGATCCTGTTGGATAATTCTGCATCCTGTGCGATCATGTGTAGATTTTCATCAAACGAGTTACCACTGTTGTTAATCAATCGTGCAGTTACATGACTTTTATCAATGCTAACGTTCTCTCTAACCTCGTTTTTCTCTGCAATGTTTGTCTCCGTGTTTAATGCTCTTTTGCCAGTAATACGATGCAGAACAAAATGTTTCCCACTCAACCTCCTACAAGAACAGATGAGCAATTGTACCTTCGCTCTCACAGTGGTAAACAATCGGGAAAAGCAAACCTACCTTTTTCAATGCAACAAAAGATTTAAAAAGAACCCCCTCTTTCAGATATCAGTGGACAAAAAAATCCTGATCCTCCAACTTCCACACCAAGAATTCAACTGCCTCAGCAAATGTTTTCCTCTTAGCTACCTGAAACAATTTCTGAACACAATGAAATATAACGAGAAGACAGGGGTTTATAGTTGTCAAGTTGATGAACAATGGTTCGATCTAAGTGCTGATCTTCTCAGAAAGGCATTAGCAATTACTCCTGTCATCCCAGCTCATCCGTTTGAGTTACCTCCGTCTGGTAACACTGTCATTGATTTTGTTAATGAGCTGGGGTATCCTGAACCCTGTAAGAAATGTCTCCAACATAAGGGTGAATTATGTGTATCAACCATGGAGGGCAATTCTATCCTTAATCAACCAGTGCTTGACAGGAAAGACTTCTGGCAGTGACAAACCCAGACACCCAGTTCTGCAAATGCTGTGGGGAATCGTCACTCAAACTAATGTTGATCATGCAGAGCTGCTATGGGAAGAGTTTACTCAAGGGATCCAGACATTTTTCTCACACAAGGCAAGCCACAAAGCCAGTCTGAAGAAACCCAAAGAGAAAGTAACTCTCTCCTCATCCTTATGGACGGTTTTCCTAGGTGATAATTCTACTACTTGGCAAGCAAATAACCACATCCATCGACGTCCTGAGTCTGCTGCCATCAATACTGGAGATGATTATGTATTAGGGAAATCTTAATTTTGTCCCTAAAGTGAGTCAGTTGAAGTTTTTGGAATGGCAATTCCCCGATCCCTGATTACTGAAGCCATTAACAATCCTCGTAATAATCCCAAATATCAGGAAATGGTTGCGAGAACACAAAGTAAACCCCTCAAGAAGTGCAAGCGGTGCACCCTGCAACCAAAGCGTGCTACAAACCCCAAAAAGCCCACAACCACCACTCAATCAACAATCCAAGCCAGCTGTCCTCCTCCGACAAAGAAACCTTCCAAGCGTAAGCTTCCACAGAAAGTTAGAAAGGGAAAGCCTACTTTCCAACTTGTTGACGAAGATGATGAAGCTCAACAAGAATCTATTCCTCTAGAAGAAGATGATGATCCTGATCTCGAAATGGCTAAGAAGATGAGTTTGGAAGCTCATCAAGAAAAGGGAGAAGGAGAAGGTGATGATGCTGACATGGAACGAGCTATTAAGCTTAGCTTGGATCCAGCCTTCTTCCGACAAGGTCGAGCACCTGTTGGAGGAGTAATAGAGGCAGGGACCAGTATCAGAAACAACTCAAACTGCATGAAGTAGTAGGCAAGGGAAAGGCCGTTGTAACTGAAGAGCAAGTAAGCTCCATTCCCTTGATCCGATCTGTCAAAGAAAACAGAACTACTATCAGTTTATCCTTGTTAGGCCGTGATCCAAACTCCTCAATGATTCTACAACTGGACCCTCTTCTCAACCTGATGAATGACACAACATAGAAAGTGATCCATGAATCTTCAAATAAAAAAAAAATCCAACGTCTGATTCAAAGAACTGTAAAGTGAAACAAAGCCGCTGCTCCTAACGGTGACAAAGAACAGATGAATGATAACCACGTCTACAGTAACATCAGGATAAGCATTCCTGTCATCAGACCCTGAAAAAGCACATGCTGGCTCTGGCTGGACCAGACCCTGAGCCCATGAAAGAAGACCAGACTGGATCAGACTCTGGAAAATTACATGTGTCTCTTGCTGGACCAAACCCTGAGCACATGGATGATGAATTCCTCGCCACAGCCTACCCAAAGGTTCATGAAAACCTGAAGCTCATAACAGACGAACGTGTCATCGATGATAAACCAGAAAGTCATTCTGGTTCTATGTCTTCCATGAAAAATCTCGATGACACTTTTAACTTTGGGGATCAATTTCTTTATGACAAACCAACCGAAGATGATCAGGAGAAATCCAAAGTTAGAGAGGAGTCTGAGTCCACCATACCTGATCCAGATCAGACAGTAACGTCAACTCCTCCAGTGATTGCTCCCTTCACAGATGTCACATCTTCTAAGCCGTCATTACTAGTCACTCCTCCACCAATCAACACGGAAGCTACAACAATCACCACATCTCTCCCTGAAATCACTCCATTCATCGCCCTTCAGCTAAGAGTGGCAAGATTGGAGCAAGAGATGTCTGAAGTAAAGAAGACTGATCACTCTGCTGATGTTTTGGGCTATTCAATTAATCCCAAGT
Source organism: Tanacetum coccineum (assembly GCA_026074375.1). Taxonomy (NCBI): domain Eukaryota; kingdom Viridiplantae; phylum Streptophyta; class Magnoliopsida; order Asterales; family Asteraceae; genus Tanacetum; species Tanacetum coccineum. The sequence continues at coordinate 37,114 of BQNB010056744.1, forward strand.
TACCTACGGCTGTTGATAATATCTAGGAAAATAAACTTTGAGGACGGCTCATCCTTAAAAGGTTCTTGAATGACACACTGTTAGCAGATTTAATCGAAAAATAACTCAGTGCAGCCTGGCCCAGAGACTATCCAGAATAAGAATCTGAAAAGAGTCCGAAGGAGATTATCAAATCAAAAGGGAACAAAAGGTGAGGAGAAACAAGATTCAACTCACTCAATCAGGTCAACTTATAAAGTTATCTTGAAGAATTTGATCTAAAGGTGCCTCTCTTCAAAGCACATGAATAAGAATCAAGTCTGCAAACAGAAACACATGCCAACTCCCATCTATACCAAATGCACTTAATGGAAGCTTGATAGCAATGAAACGCCATGGATAAGGAATTTTGCAGACAAGGTCCACAAGAGAAAGCATGATAGTGATGATGATGAAGACGATGATGATGATGATGAAGGCCCTTTAGCTGGATCAAACCAAGGTAGGTCAACAAAGAGAAGGAGATCTGATTCTGCCGCTTCTGGATCAGCTCATCCTCCTCCGAAAGATGCTGACCAAAGTTCAAAGAAACCAAGGAAGTCTGATGCATCTGCTTCCAAACAACATCCAGCTCTTACCTCAACTGGATGGCAGATCACTGACACAAGAGATGCTGGTATTGACTCTTTGATGCACAGATCAGATCCTGAATCAGAACATTCTGAACAATCTTTAGATGACATTCCAATGAATGATGAAGGGAATGACTCAGATATGGAGGACACTGACAATGCTCACATTCCCAAGGTGTCGACCACTACGTGGTTTAAACCAATTCCTGAAAGCGAAAGACCAGCCACACTTGAGCCAGAATGGACCATTCCCCCGAATGATTTCCCAAAACCAAAGATTAACTGGGCGAACACATACGCCACAACGTATAAAATTCCTGCAGAGAACCAGCTTCAAAGGAAGACGTATGATATTAGGTCATTCATAAAATGGTTCTGCAGACGAACAGGAAAGAAGAAGCTCTGCAAAGCCAATTTAGAAGGTCCAGCTTTCAACCTTGTTAAAGCCTTTCATAAGAACAACGTCTTTCTTCAATATCAGATGGATGAATGCCATAAGCTGCTGACAAGTAAGGTTGATTTGGATAATCCAGAGGGTCATCAAATTCTGTGAAATATGTATGAACCACTGCCTTTAGGAGGTCCACCAGGTCAGGTAACTATTCAACCACAATTCTTCTTCAACAAGGATCTGGATTATCTTCTGACAGGTAACAAAGAGCAAAAAATTGCCTTATCTATATCCAAGCTCAAAGCCGCTTGTTACCTAAACTTTGGCCATGAAGAATTAGTTCCATCTTTATGGGTTGAAAGTGAACGCAAATATGACATCAGTGCGGTCTATGGAATCACTCACTGGTGGTTTAGGAGAA
>BQNB010056745.1:0-38536 GCA_026074375.1 Tanacetum coccineum
ATTTAAAACAAAAATTTATTTATATATTTTGCATCAAGTATTATATAACACAATTTTTTTTAATTAAGATCAACACTGAAAAAAAACTTTAAAAAGTAAAAATAAGCAAATAGATTGGGACAAAGGACTATCATATATATTTTATTGTGTTGGATGATGTTTATTTGAAGAATAAGAAAAAAATAAGCAAGGTAAGAGATAATGATATTGCTAAATGACATGTCGATGTAACTTGTAAGCTACCCTTTGAAATTGTTGGGGGTTGGCATCTTTAAGAAAGCCATTATTTCGTTAGTTAAATTCCATTACTTATTTATTTATTTTAAAATTATTAACACATAATCGGTTTTACTTCAATATCCAGTACGCGTTTGTAACATGGTACAATGATCACCAAATAATTACAGTTTTGGCGTTATCTCTACTTTTTATAAATAACGTAATTTTTTTCTTAAAATTTCAATCTTTGCTTAAATTACTCCGGAATACGAAAAATTTCGCAGTAGCCAATTGGAATGTGTGTTGTCTAGAAATAGCATTGACTAAATTTTTTTTCTAAAATAGCCATATATGGATCGCGCTATATATGGAGCTATTTACTTTTGGACACTTGTCACAATTCTATTGGTTCGTAAAAAAAAATGTATAATGTGGATCGCGCCATATATGAAGCTATATACATGTAATATTTTTTTTTCAAGTCTCGCAATTTGGTTCGTAAAAGAAAAATTGTATAATGTGGATCGCGCCATATATGAAGCTATATACATGTAATAATTTTTTTTTTCAAGTCTGGTGATGTATAAATTTAGGGTTTAGGGTATATGTTTAGTTTATTGAAAATCAATATCTCGGGCATTTTTGCGTACGTATTTGGATACTCAAATGTTTTATTTAAACTTGGTTATTTTTATATCTGTGTAGTCTTTGATGAGCTCTACTTAATGAATCAAAATTGACTAAAATTATTTTTAATATGCATAAGATACGATTGTGCAAAGTGTGTCAGTTGCTCATTTTGTAAAAAAATAATTAAAAAGATTTCAAACCTCTATTTTTGCAATTATAAAAGTGGAAATTGAAAGCATAAAATTTAACGGTAGTCATTAAAAAGCATTACAACATAAGAATCACCAGATTTCTAGTAGAGTATATGGCCAACCTTATTTAGACAATATGAAAACCTTAAAACAACAAAACACAATGACATACATGTTTAGCAATTATGCTTTTACATGTCTCTATATTGCCATGTAATTGTTAACGAAGTTTTGCTTTGCAGAAATGCTCCTCAACAATTGTTGTCTTGTTCGTAGAATGATGTTTGTTGTACGGATATATGCTTCAAGTGTCATTAGCAAAGCATGTAATCCGTAGGTATTACGGCTTGTTGTAGGCAAAGTTTGCAACCTTGTTATTTGTAGCGAACTGATATTCATTTCCTCTGTATAACGTGTTAAGTTGCACAACAATTGATGTGCTAGTGTTTCCTCAGCTTGAATCTCCCTTTGTAGCTTTAAAACAATTGCTTGACGTGCCTCATTTTCTCCATAAGCCATTTAGTATGTTAGTGGAGAGAAGAAGTGTGTGTATGAGAGACAAGTTTCTATTGTAGATGATAGCATAGTTGATATAGGGGAAATTCCATTTGAAGTCTTTGTCACGAGACTGAAATAGTCAAAAAACACTGACATATATCGTACAATTATAAGTGATAATTGATAAGTCTTTATCAACTGTCATTCACTTGTTTTAATTAAGAAAGAGAGGAACAAAATGTGTACATTGAAAACACCATGTTAATACATAATGAGTTACATGAATATTAGTACAAATGATTCTTCAAATGTTGTTGTTGAACTTGTTTTTATTTTTCCGTTTCTGCATTTGATGTAGATAGCTTAGTGATTCTTTTTGTTGTCTTTTTTGTTCTTCTGAAATGATACCTCCGAATGATTCTTCCTTTGATCTATTGTTGTGAATCAACATAGAGCTTAGATCTATGTTCGGACATGATACCTTGGTTTCCTTGTATTCAAAGTGTTCTTGTTCCGCCCATTCAACCATTTCGTCGAAAGTGTAATCATTTTGTGTTTTCTGCCTTATAATGCCTTCATTTTCACTTGAATAGTCAGTTATGACATGGTTCATCATTTCTGCCAAGCTAGAATTTGGGAAAATGTATTTGTGTATAACAAAATTGACACCAATATGGTCAATGTAGATTTCCAATTTGTACTGCGCTGAACATATATCAAACATGACATGCATATCATAGTTGTTTCTAAGCTTAACGGTTACTGAAAATCCATTGTGTGGTATTTTATAATAAAGAGCATGAATGTTTGTACCCAAAATATTAAACAAATATTGTTTCAGATTTGCTAGTTTCATTCTTGGAATGTTGATGTTGAATGTTCCACCGTTGACGTACATCGTGTTATTTGTTTCATCGAGCACCAACTGACCACTATTATGAACCACAAAATTGAAAAAGGTTTGCGTGTAGGGTGTACGAGGTTTTATTTTGTTAATAAAACCTAGTTCACCCAATAAGCCATAGTAATCGAACTTTTTATTCTTTCTTTTCTGCATTTGATGTAGATATTTGAGTGATTCTTCTAATTTTATTTTAGTTTCTTCAGAAATGACACCTGCTAATGATTGTTCGAAAGAACCATCGTTTGGAATCAACACCGTGGTTAAATCTATGGGAGTATGAGCAACAAAAATCTGTAGCTTCCCAGCAACTTTTGCAATGTCATACATAACATTAGTATGATAATCATTCTTAATTTGTTTCATACCTGATAATGCGTAGTTTGGTGGCAACATGTAGTAAAGAGTAGTGAATTTTCTTGGTATTTTCCATTTTAGATAGCTAACCATATCTTCAAAACCCATTTGTGGAACGTAAATATTCAGTAATGAACCATGTTGGTAGGTTAGGGGGTTAAGTTTAAATTCTCCGTTGTGGTTTACATCGAACTCGAAAGTAGTGTTTGATGAAGTGGACATCTTTGGAATGTAAGAAATGTTGACTGAAATGAATTATTTGAAAATATGTAGTTGTATACTGGTATATATATATAATAATTGCGAATGGTAAAGTTGAACTCATCATATTGTTTATTGTTACACACTAGAACAAGGACATTACAATAAAACCTTTCAATAAAACCTTTCAATAAATACCTCAAACAATGAAACCTTCACACAATAAAACCTTTCAATAAAACCTTCGCTTCTGTTTCTTTTGAATTCGATAATGTATCTTTTCTTTTGCTAAGTGTTTCTTTTTTGCTCATCTATTTCTTTTGCTATCAGTTCCTTTATATGTGAAGCTCGAACATATACTACAAAACCATCTCTGAAATAACTCACATGATGCTATACTACCAGACTATTTGTGTGAAAATACAAAGATGATACTATTTGATTACTGTAGCTTGTTCGAACCCTAAATTACAAATAAAAGTATATAGCGCCTATAGCGCCAAATGGGGCGAAATTCACATGAAAACAAGAACAAAATTACAAAATGGCGCGATATACAATAAATAATACATGCATAGTGAACCTTCCATAATGGTGTAGTAGGACCTTAAATGTCATTGTTGTAAATTAGTTGGATTTATTGATTTTGTTTAATGTGTTGATGAGTTGCTACCACAATGTATGTGGTTTATATAGTGTTTAATGTTTGGTACAATCATGACAATTAATGGCGATTTTATTGACTAAGTGACTGCATATTAGTGGCAGTGAACTTGATCAAGGCGTGTATATATTTCTAGTGATTGTGTTGTCAATATATCATTGGCGTTTATGTCTTATATATAATACTATACTATATTTATATATCATATATTATATTATATTTATTTATATATATATTTATTTATATATATAGATATATATTTATATAGCGCTTTAAATGAAGCGACGTTCCACTTAGTGTCAGTGACTTGTCAAGGTCATTGTTTCTATTATGTGATTTTCCTGTCAAACTTTTTCATTGATTGTCACACTCAGCCATAAATTGTCTACAATAATATTTGTATACTCGGTGTCTGTGACATGTCTAGTTCATGTTATTCATAAAACATGTTTGTAGTTACTGTTCTAATTTGTATAAATTGCAGTGCATTATTTGTTATGACCCTTTAATTGTGTTGATTACTTTTATATAGTTAACAATATTTAATTTGTAATCAGTGTTTATTGTATGTTCCTTAAATAGTTTAATTGAAATTCAAATATATTACTACATCATTAAAATCACACATTAAAATTTTACAACAAAGCAACATAAAGCATAATAAGATACAATTATCTAGAACTGAAACGTGTTAAACCAACTGTTTGAACCATTCGTGTTTATATCATCTAGATGTTGCGCATCATACCGCTGAGGGGGGGGGGGGGGGGGGGGGGGGGGGGGGGGGGGGGGGGGTGGGGGGGGGGGGGGTTGTATTGTTCATACATTTGAGATGAATTTGTGTGATGTCCATTGTATGGTTGAGCAAATTGTTGGTCGTAAGGTTGCGATGGGTACGGTGTTTCACAGTAAGGTCGTGATGGGTATGTGGTGTCACCGTATTGTTGTGATGTGTAATGGTTAATATTTTGGAAAGTGTTGTCATACTGTTGAGTTGGGTTGTTGAATCGAGGTTGGTTGCTTTGTGTTAATTGTTGATCCATTTGGGTACGGTATGTTGACAGGCGATGAACGACAAAGGGTTGACCGCCATTGATCACGCATGTGTCACAGTTTTGTGCATCTGGTAACAACGTATAATTTCTTGGACCTCTCCCTTGCGATTTGTAACGGTTTGTACTTTTTAGGAAGTCCAGTTGTGGTAGTACAATGCGAGGTGAATAGCTTTTTGAATATACTCTGTAATTACCATTGTGGGCTATTTCCAAGGATTGAATTGATCAGAATAAGTGGCTCTGGATATTTGGTTTTTTAAACCAATCTGCTACATAAATGCACACAATCCGTCAAACCAAAAACCGTGTTATGCGCTATTAACGTGACCCCACGGAAGCCTTGAATGTTGCATTTTACGAACATCACAAATGCCTGTTTGTAAGTTGACTTCACGAATGTACTGACCGTCAGAAACTTCGTATTGATATGCATTAACACCATTAACAGCCCATGTCGCACTTTTCATCCTTCTTTTTGCCACTTTGTTTTCTGCCCAATCGGTTATTTCGTACGTCATATTTGATACATATAGTAGATAAACAGAATGATTATAGAAGGTTGTTATCAATGTAAAATATTGTTGTTCTTTATTAGTAGCAAAGGAATTATTCCCTGCAGTTGTCTGTGACGTTTTTACATACCATTCTTGCACCATCGTACAGGGTTCGTCTCCACGAACTTTTCACGGGCTCTTTCTGACTATTACTCTACAAGCATTGACCGACTCACACTATTTGATGTCATTTAATTGTTGTGACCTAGAGGGCATTTGCGCTCGTGACATCTTGAGGGACCAGCTCTATAAGCTTTTATGGTGCATCAGGGCGAACATTTTGTGTGTGTTCATGCTGTTGCTAATTTTTCTCGTGTCATGCCTTGAATATTTTCGATAAACTTTTTTTTTTAGTTTCCCATCCTAGGTTCACCATAAGATGACGACTACATACAGGGGCCATGAAAGGCAAAAGGGAATTCTTTTTTACTGCAAAGCTATCCAGCGTATGCTATGATTTGAATAGCAATTTTGGGATTTTCACCAATGCATTCTTTGAGTACGGACATCCAACAATGACCAACATGAGAAAGTTTCTACTTTGCATATACAAATGCAATTGGCACTATATGATTGTTTCCTATCCATGGCACAGTCTACCAGATTTGTTCCCTTGTATAGACCTTTAATGTGCAGCATCCATCGATCATAAGCACCGAGCGTAGATAATTGAGGAACGTACGAATATGTAATAAAAGATTATAAACATACTACTATGATGTAATAGAATTATATTATTTAGATTTTGTGAGCAACACTTACCGAAGCACCAATGGCAATGAATAACATCTCAAAAACTCCGTTATCGTCTGTTTTGATACGTGTTACAGTCCCTTTGTTTTTTTTCAAGGTTATAACAATAATACAGGAGCATTTCAAATGCTTCGTATGGTGAACCCCTCCCATGTTGTATACCGTAGTGCTTCCCTTTCATTGCTTGTTGGTAAGAAATATGTATTTTATATTCTGAAAGAATATCATGTTGTATATCTTTCCCTCTTAAAACCCATGACCTATCTTGTAATTTTGGAATCAAAAGGTGATCAATTACTTTTTTGTTTGCATTTCGATGGTTAGGATATGTTTGAGTCTTGGAACAAGTGTAAACATCAGTAAGATATGTAATGTAATATTTCTCTGTATTATCCCACAGGCAAGCCCGGAGATACCAATCACATTCCTTAAAATGAAAGCATTTTAGGTAACATCTTTCCGGGGTTAATCTGTCTGTTAAAAATTGGAAACCTTCGCTTAAAGCTTTTAACCTAACATCCAAGATCAAATATTCTTTGTTATCAAAAAGCTTACCCTTTTGAACTTCTGATTGTTGACTATACTGCTTTGAAATATTAGGTTTTGCCTTGTAAACTAGTGTCTCCGGAATGTCAGGCTCAAATGACATGAACTTTTGCCATTTATGGATTTTGTTTTGGGGGTTTTCATTTACCACATCATCTGTGTTATATTTGTTTGATCTGAAGTCAAACGAGGATTCAGGATTTGAAAAATGTGGCTCATTTTGCAAGTGTAGGAACTCGTTGATATGAAAATCATTTTGGCCTAAATCACAAGACAAACCATTGTTTAAAAAAGACGTATTGTTATAACTATTATTCAAATGAGACGATGGTATTTCTGGATAAGATGGGCCTTCGTTTTCTAAAGTTGTTGATTCAAAAAAATTAAAGAACATATTTTTTTGATCCTTTTTTTGTTCAGAAACAAACAAATGTGCAAATTCATCATTGGAGTTACAAGCACACCCAACAAAAAATTGTACCTCGTTTGGTTTTATTAAAATGAATTAAGCACTTGAAGTTTTTTATATTTGACGCCATTTTTTTAGGTTGTGTTTAGGATGTTATGAATACATATTCGTTTCAAGAATTATATATATATATATATATATATATATATATATGTAAATAGCTCCATTTTAAGCGTGATATACTCAATGTCAGAGAGTTGTCCTATCAATGCTTTTAAATAAAAGTTAAAAAATGTAGATCGCGCAAAGTTAAGCGTGATATACTCAATGTCAGAGACTTGTCCTATCAATGCTTTTCAATAAAAGTTAAAAAATGTAAATCGCGCAAAGTTAAGCGTGATATACTCAATGTCAGAGACTTGTCATATCAATGCTTTTAAATAAAAGTTAAAAAATGTCAGAGAATTGTCCTATCAATGCTTTTAAATATTATATGTAATGCTGTATTTATACCCAGTAAAATTAATCTTAGAACCATAACCAGTAATTGAGTTGTTATCAAAATTTCACCATACAACCTTATCTAACTTTTTCTTAAAGTAAATATGTCGGACAACATACCGTTTGACATTCAAATGGATATCATGAATAGACTTCTCGTGAAGTCTTTACTTCAATTTCGTGTTGTTTCAAAGCAATGGAAGTTTTCCATTGACAATTTCGACTTCATTTATAATTATGGCTGTCGTGAGACAAATACTTGTTGTTTTAATTTAAGATTTATGCATAATCTTCAAGGTTATATCCATTCATTTGATGAAAATTTAGCATTTAGGAATTTTGATTCCAATTTAGATATGTTCTCTCTAAAACCAGTTGCTTCATCTGAAGGGATATGATGTTTTTCATTTTTAGAAAATTCATTCCTTGTCCTTTGGAACCCATCAATGAAAAAATCAGTTGTAATATCAGTCCCTAATTACATACGGCAACCTGATTCACCAAAAATGATATTTGGTTTTGGTATTTGTCTTGTCACTCTAGAACCAACCATCTTGAAGATAAATTACCCATTATACACTGACGGTCCATGGTATGTGTCGGTGTCTACGTTAAGCTCTAGAACTTGGTATAATCTTGATTATGACTGTTTGCCACGTCCATCAATAAGAATAAAACGGTCAGGTCAAGCAGTTATACAGGGTAAAATTTTCTGGATTGCCTCAGAAAAGTATTATAACGATGATGGTATTTCTACCAAAAACTACTTGATAGTTTCATTTGATTTGGTTACTCACCAGTTTCATGTACAAGACATGCCTGAACAGGTACTAGTTGGGGAGTTTTCACCTCCGTACTATATTTCTCAGCTTGGAGACTCTCTTATAATATCTGGAAGCTTTGATTTCGGGAATTTTCGTTTCATTTATGCATGGGCATTAGACGTTCAAGATGGTTTAATTTCATCGTGCAGTCTGCTATTCAACATTCCACACCTAGAAGGTCATTACCTCAAATTACTTGGATTCACGCATAGTAACCAACCAATAGTGGAAGCAGAAATTGTCCAGCAATGGTATCGCTCACTGCAAGTGTTCCATCCAATCGTTGAGGGCTTTGTGAACATCGGTGTCGAAGCAAACCGTGATTCATTTTTTATTGGCCCACACAAAGAGTCACTAATTCTACTTAATGAACCATGTAATCGAATAATATATTAATGTTAAAACCGCATTAGTTTATATATGTAATGTTTTAATTTACAACTCTATGTATTCTATTAGGATTTCGTATTGTATTTACTGTTCTTATTGTAATTTATAAAGAATGCCTTAGGCTACCCACTATCGTTGTAGGTACTGACCTACATAAACCAAACATTACTTGATTATTAAAATGCATAATCTGTCAGTGATTTGTCAAAATCATGTCATAAATCACGTAAAGTGATGAAACCACTGTCAGGGGACTAGTCAAGTCAATGTTTCTATATATTCAGTGATTTGGCATATCTGACTTGTCAAATCTGTTTTTGTAATATAAATACCATACTTGGAAACAATTTGCAAACAACACGTTAGCACATATATTCGTTAATTCATACAACTCTTTAATAGATTACATTGCAATAATGAAAATGGCGCCATATGAAGCTTTTGCATGTCGTTGTGGAAAAGGAGATGTTGTTCTCCGAGAATCGTACCAGCCTAACACCCGTGGTAAACTTTACTATGCATGTCCACGATCTAAGGTGAACAACCACTTGATTTTTGGTGTTTTCTATATTAATCTTTTTATTTTGTAACTATTAATTTATTTACTATATAACAGCCTAAGGAAAATGATTATGGATGTAAATTTTTTTATGGAAAGAAGAACGGGTCCGTCTACTAATCAGTTCTCCGGGATCTTCATCGACTGCAAGTTATTACTCAGAACCTTCATCACCTAATAGCTATTCCTCAGGAACTACAACACCTCAAAACCATCATTCAGGAACTTCAATAAGTGGAGGGTGCTCAAACTGCAAGCACTTACTTGCAAAGATAAAAGTACTCGAGGCAGCAGTCGAAATGCATATGCATCCGGAACAACACACACGTAATTCGACTGCACTACTTCACGAACTCTACAATGACATGGACAATCTTGGTTTAGAGTAGTTTGTCATTTGGATTGTAATTTGTATGCTTGCTTGTTTAATAACTAGTGTCGGTTGTTTTATCTATTTAATTTTTTAAGTTAACATGCATTGTCTAAGTGTTTTGTTCCATATGTATTTTTAAATTATGTATTTTATTTTTAGTAGATTGGTAATGTAATTTTAAATTCGGTCATGTCATTTGATTTTTTAAGCATTTATAAGCATTTATAAATTTAAGATAAAGCGGACTAGTTGTCAGATACTTTACACAATCGCGTGTAATTTGAAGTGATAGACAGCATTGTCATTGAGTTGTCTTATCTGTTACAGAAAAAAACATTTCTCTAATCCAACTCTCTTAATATTTTCAAAAATTTTCCTTATAAATAGCCCGCACCATTTCCTCAATTTGTCACACAACTTCTTATTCCAACTCTCTCAAATAGACTCCAATTTCAATAACGAAAATGAACCATGGGAATTCAGTCTAGATATAGATGATTCCGATCTTCAGTTAACACCCGTTGAACCATCTCCTTTAACCCCAAATCCAGTTACGATAATACCCGGTCATGCGGGTATTGTTCAGTTCTCTAGTAGCATACGTGTTGAACCATCTTCCTCAACCTCAAACACAGTTAGGATAATACCCGGTCCTGCGGGTCTTGTTCAGCGAGCCAAACTGCTTAAAGAAAATGTTTTTATTCTTGATCCGGATGGGGTTTTAATGGCGACACAAGAATATATGCAGAAAGTTGTTGAGGATGTGGGTGAGGATGCTAATTTTAACAGTGTGGCGTGGGTTAACGCCACTAACTATGTGAATGCATTTGGTGGCACTGTAACAGGATGTTTGGGAGACATCGATAACTTTCTTAAAAAGGGAAAACTTGAACAAGTTGTTGCAATTGTCAAGTCTTGTGCTCCGAATGTTCTTGGAGATTTAAATGTCACTCTGAAAGATCTATCAGGTACAGTACATGGAACAATACACTACAAAGTCCTTGATGTGGGTAGTTATGGAAAAGATATTACTGTAGGAGCTGCTATGATACTTGCTAATGTATCAGTTTTTACTCTTAAACCATCAGAGCATTACCTTAACATTACAACAAGAAATATGGTTGAGGTTTTCCGAAAGGATACAGTTTCATTAGTTTAACATTATTATGTAATGTTTTTAATATCATTGTAATTTTCAAATTCAGTATTGTTATTAAATTATGTAATGTGATTTTTAAAATCAGTTCTTGGATGTGGTAGTGGTAAACCTTAACATTATTATGTAATGTTTATCATTATATATGTAATGTTTTTAGCATATATGTCGGTACATTCATAATAAAACATTACCCAAAAAAAATATAAATGGACGAATATTCAAAAAAATTCAAAGTAATATACAATATTATTTCACTCAAAGTGTTAGGATTTTAACATACAACACTAACAAAATTCAAAACTAATCATAACCACAATCTCTAGTATCCTCACACCTACACCTATAAAAACGTTCACACATTTGATATCTAAAATTCTCAAAAAAGTGTTCAGTATTACCTACGACTACTGGCTTTATTTTTGAACACAAACTATAGATTAACCAACTCCACAATCTATCATGTTGGTTTGTTGAGGGACTTCTATATGCAAACCTTGGTTGTATGAATAGTCAAAATTATACGGTCGTCTAGTTCCATTAAAACATCCACGATCTTCTAAAATTCGATTAAGCACAGGGGTCCAGCATTCAATCAGTTTCGATATCACATCGTAGTTTCCTCTACTATACATGGAGTCAAACACGTAAAAATGTGAGCTCGCTAAATGTATAACACCCGTGGCCCAATGATTTCCGGCAACATGTATTGGCAAAAACACCTACAAAGATAAAAAAAGTAATTAAATACAAATCATGCATAAGTTGTATTAAAAGTTTTATAACAAATAACTAAACAGATAAGTACCCAATCAACATTATTCCAGGATGGATACGGACGCGTGGAACCATCCAATGTTCCAATCACGTGAGGGTCATTCATAATGATAAATTGGTTGTTCTCTGGATGTACACTTATTGTACTAGTATATGCCACGGTCCAGTTGGCATTCAAAGGCCTCCTCCTAATCATTAACTCGACCCACAAGTTCATGTGCTGATTCAAAACATTGTAACAAAATAAATATATGTTTTTTGCTAAAGGGATTTAATAAAGTTACTCAATTCGCTTTATTAAACTTGTATAAATAAACTTACCTCTCCAGCCAACCAACCATTTGGGGTGTCATATGGAAGTCTTTGCATGTCAGGCCTACACAAAAGAGGGGCCAATTCTTGCCAAAAAGAAACTGGTACTATATAACCTTTCATATAACAGTCCAAGTATATCTGATAGGGGTTATTTAGAAACTGCATTATGTCTTCATAATGCAGTCTCCGCACCTAATCAACCAAGATAATAACCAATATTAGTACACATACTTACATTATTTTATTTGTTCATTTATATACAAGATTAGAAATTACCTTTGCAGGGTTCACGTTCTCATAGAATAAGATATTGCCAGTAAAATGGGAACCCAAAAACGTAACGTTGTTCTCTGCTTCATTGTCACCCTCAAAAACACCCCCAAGATTAAAAGGCGATAAATTAGCCTTCTTCCCCATATTTTTTGTTTTAGATACACGCTGCTTTGGTTCCATTGTAGTAGCAGGTTGTACCGTGAATGGAGAAACTAGATATTTGCTAGGATGTTGTTGCCTTTTTCCCTTATTTGGAATATTCTAAAAAACAATAATTAATAAAAATTTATTAGTTCATGATGGGTATTCCTATATAATTATATTCATATATAAAACTAGGCTTACCTGGTCAACTGTGTCAGCAACATCATGTTGCGTCTCAATATTTGTTTGCAAATTTGGCCTCCTCATATGAGATGGCACCTGACCAAACGAATAATAAGAACCAGGCTGCGAGGAGGGTTGCCAATAGTGACTGGCCGACTGCTCTGGCATCTGTCTTTGCCAATCAGATGAACCAGGTTGGGACCGCATTGGGGTTTGGAAATTTGGTTGCTTGAATGAAGACATCCCACCCTGAGAACACCCATAAATACAAAATTTTATTAATTAATTACAATAACTTATATAAAATGTACAAAAATTATACCTGATTGCTTTGGAATTGACTAAAATCGCTAAACCCATAATGCTGTCCAACAATAATCGGTGCTGTATTCTCTTGTCGCACCGGCCGAGCATTCATCTCTTCTCTTAATTTTAGCATTTCTCCCCTAATTTCATCGACATCTCTTTTGTTTTTTTTCAGTTCAATTTGTTGTTCAGCAAACTGTCGGTAAATATCAGATGGAATTTCATACATGTTTTGTCGGCTTAAATCAAAAGGAACTCGTTCAACTTGATCAATAAAGCCGTCAAAGTATGCCCTACTAGAAATCCACCAGTCCGATCGAGCCTCATAATCGTCTGGTGTCAATCTCGCAACAGGTATATTTCCCTTTAAAAAAACATTAATTATTAAATAAATAACATAAGAAACTTAATAAACTATTAACTTAAATCAAACTCACATCAAAAAAAGAAATAACCATCTCTGCCAAAAACCTTCCCTTTTTCTTATTCCAAGCAGCAACCCTAGGATACCGATTAAAATGATCATAATACCGGATCGCAGTAACTCGGAAAGACTCCAAAATCCAAGTCTAAAAAACACATTGTTTTAATTACTTTACATTATACAAATAACTTAAAAGCTAAATTAAATATTATAAACTTATTTTTTACATACCTTGAATGCCCAAGTATATCCCATTAGTGAATACCTTGTATGATCATTTTCATTTGCAGGCGGATCGACATACAATGGCCCCCAACGTCTAACGTTTGCGTTCCTAAGTGAGAAGTACAATGTTGGCCACACATATGAACCCCAAGGATATTTGTCCCAAGCGACTCTATCATTTGCTATTCTTAACAACCACTCAGGGACCTTACGTTTACTCTCATAACCTAACAAAACAAGTTGCAAGATGCCTAGACAACAAAGGGCAACAACATCTTCGTTGTATAAATCAGCAAATGTAGGGCCAAGAATCGCATTTGCTATGTCAAAACCCGAAATAGATTGCCCATCTAAAACTGACGGAAACACACGTCGTCTAAAAGGAAGATGTGCTCGGGCATCATACTCCTCCCAATGTTCGACCCCAAACCTTAACCCAGTTACTAGGCAGAATTCCTCTCTCCCAAATTGTATACTTAAATCATTATTTATATAGTAATTCAAAGGAACATTTTCATTATCATCATTTTCATCATCAATTTGGCAAGATAACATAAAATGTATTAATTGACAATTCTCTACAAAATCAGTTTGATCTAATACCCAACCAAAACAGGATTGCCTAAACAAGTCTTCCCGAGGACTGCCAATAATTAATTCTTTAATACTTTTTAACAACTTTAACTTACTTCTACATGTAATAAGAACATGGGGTACCTATTTAAACAAAAAAATAAATAACCATATATTACTACACATACATACATAAAATAATCAAATGATACAAAATAAAAATATTATACCTGGTAACCGTGCATATCCATCTTATAATAAACAAGTAACCCACGGAGTCACAAAAAACAATAACCCTTACAATAGATACCGCACCCACACCACCTATAAAACAAATATCCTTTTAATAAATACCTCAAACAATGAAACCTTCACACAATAAAACCTTTCAATAAAACCTTCAGCTTCTGTTTCTTTTGAATTCGATAATGTATCTTTTCTTTTGCTAAGTGTTTCTTTTTTGCTCATCTATTTCTTTTGCTATCAGTTCCTTTATATGTGAAGCTCGAACATATACTACAAAACCATCTCTGAAATAACTCACATGATGCTATACTACCAGACTATTTGTGTGAAAATACAAAGATGATACTATTTGATTACTGTAGCTTGTTCGAACCCTAAATTACAAAAAAAAAGTATATAGCGCCAAATGGGGCGAGATTCACATGAAAACAAGAACAAAATTACAAAATGGCGCGATATACAATAAATAATACATGCATATACTACCAAAAGTGTCTGACTTTGTCAGTTTGCAATTTTGAAAATGTAAATAGCTCCATTTGGGGCGCGATATACATGTAAATAAGATTAGGGCTCGTTTTTTTTTCTATCAGTTGTTTTAAATGGTGACACGTGTCCAAAAGTAAATAGCTCTATATATGGCGCGATCCATATGGCTATTTTGGAAAAAAAAATTAGTCAGGGCTATTTCTAGACAACACACATTCCAATTGGCTACTGCGAAATTTTTCGCATCAACATTTTGGACATCATGTTCCTTTACAAAGATAATGTTGACTTATATAAATCAGAGATATTCACATGTCTAAAATCTATATTTTGTGTATAAAGATAAGATGTGTTTAATTATACTAGTAGTATCGCGTCGTGCAGTGACTGTCACTCGTATTATATAAATATAGTATTTGTAAAAAAATGTGTAAATAGTTATCGTATCATTCTAATCTCCTCACATAGGTGTTATCGGGTCGGGTTATCCGGTTGTCGAGTTTATCGGGTTGGTAGAGCCAGGTGTTGAGTTCTGAAAAAGTGACTCGCAATCAGGGACGAAACCAAGACACAATTAGATCAGGTGCACTTACGAAAAATTATACAAAACAAGGAACACTATTTTTTGAGACTAGGTGCATTTACGAAAAATCAAGTTTTTTTACAAAATTAACACTACACCGCAAAATTCCATGGGTGTCCCGGGACCCCCCGGGACATTCCGTCACTGCCCGCAACCCGACCCAATAAGAAATCGGGTTATCGGGTTCCATGTTTATTAGGTCGGGTTAAGTCGGGTTATGTGATTTGGGTTGTTGGGTTATAAAATAAATCCAACTCTACGTAAATGAACCGGTAAATAGAGTTATAGACAACTTATATAGTTTTTGAACAAAATAACAGTGTATATTTGCTCTTCTAGTTTTCGAACAAAATATCTTGCTTCTTGTCCATGCAACACTCGAGGATGATGCCACCTGACATCATAACACTTAGAAAGGAGAGATACATCAGTGAAACAATACATGTTCCTAATCCAATATTTACAAATAGATTCACATTGCACAGGTTGTTTCCATCCGCTCAGCCAAAAGCAGTAAGCTTGTTGGTCACTCGGTTGGATTAAGTAAAATTGTTTTCCTATTGAAGTTGAGAATAGAGCGGTAACTACAAAGGGTTTTTCATTGATTCCCAAAAACATAGGCATTTATCATCCAAATGTATGTGGCAATTATCCTCTATACTAAGAACACAAGGTACGGTGGTTGGTGGCTTGAGCCATCAGCGAAAACGCTAGCCCACGACGCGAAAACCACATCGTGGGTGGCGTTTTCGCGTCTCGCGCCGCCACCACCAGCCGAGATGGTGGGCGAAAACGCGACTTGAAAACGCGAGACGCTGTACCGCGTCTCACGTTTTCGCGTTTATTTAAAAAAGTAGCCGTTGGGAACGGCTAGTTTAAAAAACTAGCCGTTTTAGGGGTCTTTTTTGCAACTTTTGAACCACTTTTTCACTATATATACATATACAAGCTCACATTTTTTATAACACTTCCAACCAATTATATCCCTTTCATTTTAATATATCTCTTTCATTTTTCCATGGATCCCAATATGAATTCGAATCCAAACAATTGGATAAACGATTTCTTCTACAACCTACAAAATTTGTCATCTTCATCTAATCCGACAACTCCGACATCCGCCAACTCAAGCAACTCCCAATTGCCACCACGCCCCACTATACAAATTCCAAACCGGTTCTCCAACTTTCAAGTCCCAAACCAAAACCCGTTTCTCAATTGTACTCCCGAGCAATTTCAATTTTGGTTATCACAAACACAACAAACCCAACAATCCCAATTTTCACCCCATTCGTCCCAACCCGAAGCCGAAGCTGAAGCCGACGTCGAAGTCGAGGATGAGGGCCCGTCACGACCGTCACACAAACAAAATTGAAAAAAATCAATGGCCAAAAAACAAGCGCGTGACAAACAACCTAAGGAACCTAAAACCTATCGGGCGTTTTGGTCTCAAGAGGAGGAAAAACTTTTGGCGAAATGTTTTATCGAAATATCCGAAGATCCAAAAAATGAGAGTGAGCAAGCGAGGGATAGTTTTTGATACAAAATTCTCACCATATACAATCAACAAGCCGATGAACTTGGTTTTAAGACAAGAAATAAAAATATGTTGACGGGTAAGTGGACACCGATGAATCACGATGTTCAAAAGTTTAACGCGATTTACAACCAAACCTAGCTTTTAAGTGGTGAAAATAAAGAAAATTTGTATACTCGGGTGCTCTCTTTGTTTCGGGATCAAAATAGTGTCGAGTTTCGACACCGTGAAGCTTGGCTTTTTTGAAAGATAAATATAAGTGGACAAACCCTGAGTCAACAAAAGCACGAAGAACCCGAGCACGGGTAACGGGAAAAGATGAGCCCGGAATGTTTGGAGACGATGCTATACCGCGTCCATCTGGGGCTCCTCGAAAGTTTAAAAGTCAACGTTCCTCGGTAAGCTCATCCGCCACTTCCGGTTCGTCTAAAAACCGAGTAACCGAGTACTTTCAAGAACAAATTCAATTGGACCGTGAAGCGAAAAAAGAATCATTGGATCGCGAGCTAGCGGCTAGACTCACGGTGGTCGAACTTCAAAAAGAAACGAAGATTTGAAGATTCTTACTTTCGACACTACAGGGATGAATCCGTATGACGCGGCTAAGATTGAGGCTTTGAAAGAGAAGACCCGGTCGGCGTATTTTAACTTTTAAATTGTTGTCGTATTTTATTTATGTTTATGTTTTTTTAAGTTTATGTAATGTTTTTTTTAAATTAATGAAATTTATGTTTTAAGTTTATAAGTTTTTTTTTATAAAAATGAAAAATGGAAAAGTTCCCCATAACACCAAAAAATATGGTGTTAACCAAGGAGCCACTTTTTGGTGTTATGGGAGTTTTTGGTGTGGTGGACAAAAAAGTGCACTTTTTGCCATGGCTTGAGCTATGACACCAAACCATACCTAGTGCTCTAAAGCACATGTGGTAGGCTAACCGTTTTTTGTTGGGCTTATTCACGCCCTGCTTTTTGTTACTCATTTGGCCCATTTCCTCTTGCTATTCGGTCGGCTCATTACATTGTATAAAAGTTATCCTCTATACTAAAGCGCATGTGGTAGGCTAACCGTATTTTGTTGGGCTTATTCAGGCCCTGCTTTTTGTTACTCACTTGGCCCATTTCCTCTTGCTATCCGATCGGCCCATTTCATTGTATAAAAAGTTAAGAAAACTCACACAACTAGGGGTGAGCAGAAAAACTAAAAAAACCGAATAAATAAAAAACCGAAACCGAACCGAACCAAAAACAACTGAACCGAACTAATAACCGAACCGAATTTGCCAAAACCGAACCGAACCGAACTAGAAATTCGATTCTTGGGTTGGATATGGGTTTGGCAGTCTGAACCGAAAACCGAATTTATAAAATATATATATTTTAAATATTTATATATAAAAAAAGATAAATAAAATTTTATCCAAATATAAGAAAACATTTTTTATGCTTGAAATATATTTTTTTCTAAATATCTATGTATTTTTTTCTTTTTTTTTAAATAATTCGGGTTTTATTCGGGTCAACCTGAAAACCGAACCGATATAAAGAGTACACAATTTTTTTTCCGGGTTGACCAAATTTTTTAAAACCGAATTAGCCGAATTGAACAAACAAAATAACCCGATAACTAAACCGATCAACCCCTACACATAACTCACACGTAATTAGATTGGGCTAGGTCCATGTTGATAAAAAAAATGTAAGTCAACCAACATGAAAATAATTCAAGCTAAAAAGAAATGTAACTTAACCATAGCATCCCTATCAGTCATATCAAAATAATTCAACCTAAAAAAATGTAAATTAACTAATAGCATAAAAAAAACTTGCTAAACCAACAAGCCGCACTAACAATTTAGCCCTCGCTGTAACGCGCGGGTTAAATTCCGACTCGTGTGTTTCTATAAACCAAAGTAGTAAACAATAATAGAGTAACTCAAAATGGGCACATTTCTTGGTCCTAAAACCATGGTGAAACGGGTTTACCCACCAATGCTTTTCTTGGTCATGTTTCTACTCATTTTATAAAGGGTTTAAGTCATTAAATAGATCACATCGTTATGTTACGTGTACTTAAAATATTATGTGTATGATACGTGTAGTATCACTTTTATACCATTTTGATACGTGGGTAACCTGTAAACCGGATAAAAGGTGAGTTTTTGACCAAAAATGGTCCTTTATGATTCGCTTCTTTTGCAAAATAAGTCCATTATGATTGTTTTTTTCAAAACAGGTCCTTGTGCGTTTCTTATCCATAGAAAACTTTTCTCACAAAATTAGCCTTTTTTATATTTACAAAGGTCTGTATGCGAATTATTTTTATAAATTTATTCTTTATACAAATTTGTAACACTTAGGCCTTCACTTTAAAAGTGAAAAATAATATTAGATATAATTAAGGATAAAAACTTTACATGCTATTTATAAAAATTCGCACAAGGACCGTGCTTGCTTTTTCATGAACTCCTTCATCATCTTGAACCCCTTCATTAGAAAACTTCCTCCCCTGTTTGGAAGAATCATCTTCACCAACTTCTGTATCTGAAAGAACAAACCTAGAATGTCTCATTGCCTTCCCAACCTTTATCTGAGCCTCTAGTTTCTTGACCCTTAGAAAAAGCTTAGTGTAAGCAGAGCTGTAGGTTTGTTTTGTCTTTGTCAAATCAGCCTCTAGAACTCCAATCCTGTCAGAAAGCGTGTTAATCAAATTCATCAATTCTTGTAGTTTCAAACTACCCTCATCACTTCCATGTGAGTGAACAGCATGGAGACGTGAGTCATGGGGTGTAGGAGGATGGTAATCTGAGCCAGGTTGTGTGGGTGATAGATGGGTAGGTGAGGGTTGAATAGGAGATGGTTGAGTTAGGGTAGGTTCAGGGGAAGATATGCTGTTGGAAGGTGAAACTGAGGGAGTATGAACATCTAACATATTTGGAAACAAGGCAAGCTCCTGTACTGAAAAACCCTTTGTGACCCTCTTCATATTGCTAAAAACTTTCATGGTTAGAGAGGGAACAGAATAAACTCTTGTGTGTTGTTGAAGCTTGTGTCTCTGCATGTCTAGGCATAGTTGTACAAACCTAGGGTACATCAAAAACTTATGGGGACTAGATATGTTAGACACCATGTGGTCAAAGATCATCCTAGAGAAATTGAACTTTCTATTTGTGGCCAAAATTGAGCAAATATCTCTGTAGTTGGAAGAGATGAAACTCCATCTTGATCATCCAACTTGAGATGTCGCCGTAGAGAACCTTCAGTGATTGAAAGTGAGTATCCATCTATAGTAGCATGCATCTTGACGGTGCCATTATCATCAGTCAAAATCTCAGCAGACCTCCAAAATTGTCTTATAAAGGAGACACACACCGCTGGTTTCTTTGTAAGTGCATAAAAGATATGACTTCGAGTGATGAAATCAATGATCTGATGAAACCCTGCACTACCCGTAGATTTCTCCAGAAATGCTATCATGTTATGCTTGTCACAAAAATCTAGATTTGCCATGAGTAATGATGTGAGAGATGGAGTGGGATATGATCGTTTATGTATGAATGAGGGCTGGAGAGAGTTGATTTCAATTTAATAGAGAAAACAGGGAGATATTATTTGACCAATATTAAGTAAAGTGAAAATGTTATGAATAAACCATAAGAATATATAGTTGATCCACGAAAGTCCAATTGGTCAAACCCCTATTCCATAGGTATTTGGCGAAAATATCTCAACGGCTCTCTTAATTAATGAAAAACTCTGGTAGGCCCAAACAGTATTAACGGTCATCCAGCAGTATTAAGTTTGGCCCAGCAGTACTAAAGGTTTGCAAAACTTTAACGAAAAACTTCACACAATCTCTCTTTCCGTTTTTAGGCTCACAATTCATCTCTCAATTCTTTTGGCTCACTTAACACTCTGTCTATTTTTCACACAGCTTTGAGCTCACCAATTCTCTCTTTTGTTTTAGCTCACACATTCACACAAAGCATAGTTTTTGGCAAACTACCAGCCATAAACGGATTTGATGAGTCTTTACCAATAGCCGTTTGCTTTGGACTAACCATTGCTTCATTTAGAAAAACATGGTGCAATGATTACCACAAACTTTTGATTAAAGTCCCAAAGCTTTTCAAAAATAGGCCTTACTTCATTGTAAGACATCCCCTTAAAATCAGTGATCTTAAAATTTCCTTGGTTCTTCAAATAGTTGACCATGTTCCTTCTAGCTTGAGCAATTGACTTAGGCTTCATTTTGAGAGAATGATATCTAAGGACTGAAGGATCATTCCAGTCAATCTTCTTTGTAGACTCAGCTTCATCCATAGCTTTTTTCTTTTCCTCTTCTTCCCATTGTCTTGCAATCTCTGCATCTCTAGCAATTTGAGCCCTTTGTTCCTCATGCATCTGTTCTTCAATCCTAATTGCTTCAGCAAAACTTAATCTTTCTTGCTCAAGCTCCTTCTTGGATTTCTTCTTGGGCTCTTCATCTGTCATTATACCTTTACCCTTATCTTTTCTTTTCTCTGCACTTCTTCTTGAGTAAGTAGCCGTTTCTCCAGCAGTACTAATGTGTACTTCAGCAGTACTAACTGGAGGAACTTCTTCACTAGCAGTATCTTTCTTCTTGCCAGCAGTACTAATCTCATCACTAGCTTTCCCACTGCCCTCTTGCTCATGGATGACTTCAGTTGGAGTTATTTCTTGTATAAAAAGTTCAGTTTCAGTGCTTGCTTTTTCATGAAACTCCTTCATCATCTTTAAAACCTTCATTAGAAAACTTCCTCCCCTGTTTGGAAGAATCATCTTCAACACCTTATCTGAAAGAACAAATCTAAATGTCTCCTTCCTTCCCCAACCTATATCTGAGCCTGCTAGTTTTTCTTACCCTGTGAAATAAACATAGTGTAAGCAGAGCTGTAGGTTTGCTTTGTCTTGGTCAAATCAGCCTCTAGAACTCCAACCCTGTCAGAAAGTATGTTAATCAAAGTCATCAATTCTTGTAGGTTTCAACTACCCTCATCACTTCCATGTGAGTGAACAGCATGGAGGAGGTGAGTCAGGGTGTTGTAGGAGGATGATATTCCTGATCCAAGGTGATTGAGGTAGTTGTGTAGGGGGAAGGTTGAGTGTAGGTGGTTGAGGGGAGGGTTGAGTATGTGTATATTCAGGTGTAGGTGAAAATATGTAGGTGTAGTGGAGGTGAAGATGTGGGATCTCAAGGTGAGATTCAGGAGCACTAACATAGTGGATAAACAAAGGCACCTCCTGTCCGGAAATCCCTTGTGGATCTCTTCATGTGTTACTAAACACCTTCATTGTATAGATGATGGACTAAATAACCTCTCGAGTGTTGTTGGAGCTTGATCTTCTGCATGTCTAAGCATAGTTTTGATAAACACTAGGGTACATCAAAAACTTAGGGGACTGAGAAATGTTCGACACCAAATTCAAAGATCATCCTAGAGAAATTAAACCTTCTATTTGTAGGCTATACAAATGACAGCCGCGCAATATTTGCTACCAAACTGCTTTCCCCCACGCAGTCCTTCTTGGGTGCTTAAACAGTGAAGTAATAAATGAAAAAGAAACTCCATTGAGGTGAAAAAGCACATTTCTGAAAAGTTAACTTATCTGAATCAGTAACATAAAGACCATAAGGCCCATTAGGCAAATATCTCTGAAGTTGGAAGAGAGATACGCCGTCATGATCATCCAACGTGAATGGTCGCCTAGAGAAACCTTCAGTGATGGATAGGGAGTGACCATCAACAGTAGCATGAACTTGACGTTGCCAATATCCTCAGTCACAATCGCAGCATCCACCAAAAATTGGTTTTATGAAAGAAAACACATACTCCGTTTCTTAGTAAGTGCATAGCAAATATGACTTCTATTGTATGAATGTCCAATGACATGAAACCCTGCACTTCCTGATATATTTTCAAGATATGCAACCCTATTGTGTTTGTCACAAAATTCAAGTTTGCCATGAATGAAATTGTGAGTAATCAAGTGGATTTGATCGGTAATAAGTATAGGTCTGAGAAAGTTAATTTCAAATTGAAAGAGAAAACAAGGAATATAATTTGACGAATATTAAGACGAATGAAGAAAACGTGAAAGAAACTTACTAATTTCTAGTAGGTTTTTTATTTTTTTTTTTTTTTTATTATTTTTTTTTTTTTCATTTTGTTTTTTTTTTGTTTTATTTTTTTTTTTTTTTTTGTTTTTTTTTTTTTTTTTTTCACGAAAGTCCAATGGTCAAAGGCCTATACCCTATGTATTGGCGGAAAATATCTCAACGGCTCACCAATTAATGTAAAAATTTTTTTAGGCTTCAAACAGTACTAACGGCATCCAGCAGTAATTCACTTGGCCTACAGTATTAAAATTAGTCTAGCAGTATTACCTTCTCGAATAAAATATATTAAAATGGTATTTTAAAAAAAAAAAATAAATGGGGGGGGGGGGGGGGGGGGTGGGGGGTTTTTATATAAAAAAAAAACATCATTCCAGCAGTACAAAGTCCAAAAGAATTTAAGGACGAAAAGAAAACACCGTCATCAACAATCTCTCTTTTCTGTTTTTAGGCTCACAATTCATCTCTCAATTCTTTTGGCTCACATTTCACTCTGTCTATTTTTCACACAGCTCTCTTTCTATTTTTGAGCTTACCAATTCTCTCTTTTGTTTTAGCTCACTAGTTCACACAAAGTGTAGTTTTTGGCAAACTACCAGCCATAAACGGATTTGATGAGTCTTTACCAATAGCCGTTTGCTTTGGACTAGCCATTGCTTCATTTAGAAAAACATGTGCATATGATTACCATAATAGTTTTTGAGTAAACTACCAACTATAAACGGATTGATGAGTCTTTACCAATAGCCGTTTTGCTTGGACTAGCCTGTTTCTTTTTTTTTTTTTTTTGCTTCATTTAAAAACATGTGCATGTGATTACCATATAGTTTGAGTAAACGTACAACTATAAACGTATTTGAGAAGTCTTTACACATAGCCTGTTTGCTCTTGACTAGTCAAGTCTTTAGTTGTTCGATTAGACTGGTGAATTATGACCATTTGTTGTTGTGGTGTAAACATCAACACTTTAAAACAACATCAATGTTTCTCCCCTCAAATGATACATTATGGACAACAACAATGTCCCACTTCAAGTGTATACCTGAAACAGTTAGCTAAAACCAAGACAAAACAAAATACCAAACCTGGCATCTTGTTACAGTATAAAGTTATATGCACAGATTAACAAAGATATCTAAACATCACTAGCAGTACTAATTATAAGAAACAGTTTTAACAAACAGTTTTAATGATAATTAGCAGTACTAATTAGACCCAGCAATATCAAATTACAAAACACTAACAGTACTATCATTTAACAAACTTTACAAAAACAAACAAGAGATTTAGGTCTTAGGGATTGAGTTATTCCAATACTTGAAACCAAGTACTGAAATCTACCGCACAAACCTTTTGTAAAAGATCAGCTACATTAAATTGAATGTCAATTTTTAGCCATTGAATCAACTTCTTAGTATTACAATCTCTATAAGTGATGCTAATCTCTATATGTTTAAGTTTTAGAGTGTTTACCTGGATTTTCTATGATGACCAAATAGTACTGGTATTTGTCAATGTAAATCACAGTGTTCAACAAGTGTACCCATAATCAAGCAATCGGTTTTTGTATCCAGAGAACCTGTCCACAGCAATTTGCAGCAGCCACATATTCAGCTTCAGTTGTAGAGGTGGCACCACAGTTGTTTCTTGCACTACCAAAGATCAACCATTTCCAAAAATTGACAACCTCCAGTGTTGACTTCCTATCAAGTGAAGCTCTTAGCATAGTCACTATCATAATAGCCAACTACTCCAATGGAGATTCCTAGAATACCCAAAGACCTATGATGGTTTGCCTTTGAGGTATCTAAAAATTCTTTTGACAGCTAAGAGATGGGAAGTTTTGGAGAGACTTGAAACCTTGCACATGCACACTCTGCAAACATGATATCTGGTCTAGATGCTGTAAGATACATCAAAGATCCAATCATGGATCTATAAAGATTTCATCACTCATTAGCATCTCAACTTTAACCAAAGCCTTCCAAATCAGTGGGAGTGAGGCAGTACTTCACATCTGTAAGTTAAATATCTTTAGGATCTCCATGGACATATTTACTGACTAATAATAATGCTTTCTTCTCTTCTGTGAACTTGCAACCCCAAAAAGAAGGTAAGTTCCCCCAAGGAACTCATCTGAAACTTATCTTCATAAGTTTATCTCAAACCTTCACAAAGCTCCTTCTTGGAATCCAAAGATGAGATCACTACATAAGATCTGAACTAGCAAAATAAGCCCTTGATGACTTTGATGAAAAGGGTTTATACAATCGTTCCTCTTTGGAAATCCATTGCTCAAAAGATAAGTGGCCAATGAGTCATACCAAGCTCTGGGCTTGATGAAGTCCAAAAGGCCTTTTGACAACTTTGTAGACTTTGTCCAATGGTCAGGGTCTTCAAACCCTAAAGGTTGACATACATACACCTCCTCTTCAATTTGACCATATAGGAAAGCACTTTTGACATCCATTTGATAGACAGTGAAACCCATATAAGAGGCATAAGCCAGAAATATTCTTATAGCCTCTATCCAAGCCACTGGAGCAAATACTTCATCATAATCAATCCCTTCATCTGTTGTATGGCCTTAGCGTCTACAAGTCTAGCTTTGTTCCTTACAACAATTCCCTCTCATCTTTCTTGTTTCTGTAACCCACGTGGTACCAATAGCCCTAAGGCCTTTAGGCAAATCTACAAGTAACCCATACCTTTTGGTAGCGTGAACTGTAGAGTTCCTCTTGCATTGCCTCCTACAAGCAGGATCACTAAGACTTTTAGAAACTCTCCTGTTGGTTTTGGTTCTTCTTGAGATAAGAAACAGGCAAAAAGGCATGTATGCAAGTCCTGGTGAGTCTTTCCTTCATAAATGGCACTAAGAAATCCTAGTTCAGAATAAGAAGTTGTCATCCTTCTTGTTTGAACAGAAGACTGCACATCACCAATCACATGATCAATTGGATGATCCTTGTGAATTCTTGTATGAGGAGTAGAAGAAACTGCATAAGATGGTGAAAGATTCCCCAAATCAATGCCTTGATCCTCCTCTTGTGAGTCTTCAGTTGTAGGAATTGGTCCCATCAATCCTTCAGAAGTAGCAGTATTAACTTCAGAATCAGCAGTACTAAGTTCTCTACTACCAGTATTAACTTGTGGACTGGCAGTATTAACTTGTGGACTGGCAGTATTAACTTGGTGATCATCAATACCATCATCCTGAAAGCTGCAATCATCATGATTCCCATCTTGATCTTGTAATTGTACATCATCCACAGATTGAGGTGTAATATCTTCAAAGTATGAAGCATCCTTCCAGATTGGCATGAAAATACAATCTTGATCTTTTTGAGAGGATATGTTGGACTCAGAACCTTCTTGCATACCTGCAGAAACATTAGAAAAAGTCCCTGCAACCACTGGCACATAATTCATAGTTTGGGTTAGAGAATCAAGATCAAACAGCCACTTGGGACCATTTCCCTCCAACATAGGTTTATTCTCTAGAAACCCAACATGCAAGTTTTCCTGTACTTTCCTAGTTCTAATGTTGTATACCCTAAAAGCTTTGCTACTTAAAGAATACCCAACAAAGAAACCTTCATCACTTTTGCCATCAAACTTGCCCAACTTATCTAAGGTATTAAGAATTGTAACATGACATCCAAATGGCTTCATAAATCCTATAGCTGGTTTAATACCCCTAAAGAGTTCATAAGGAGTCTTATTATGAGGCTTGACAACTAAGACCCTATTTTGTACATAGCAAGCAGTAGAAACTGCTTCTGCCCAAAATGTTGTAGGTAACTTAGAATCTGCTAACATAGTTCTAGCAGCCTCAATAAGAGTCCTATTCTTTCTTTCAGCTACACCATTTTGTTGAGGTGTCCTTGCTACACTGTATTCTCTCTTTATACCTTTTTCTCTACAGAACTCATCCATCACATGGTTTTTAAATTCAGTCCCATTGTCACTTCTTTTTTTTTTGTTTTTATTTTTGTTCTTTTTTTGTTTTTATTTTTTCTTTTTTTTTTTTTTGTGATAATTTTTACCTTTCTTTCCACTAGATTTTCTATTTCCTTGATAAAGTTTTTAAGGATCTCACTAGTTTCATCCTTAGTTCTTAAAAAGAAAACCCATGAAAATCTACTATAATCATCAGTAACTACCAAGCAATACTTTTTATGCATAAGACTGCTAACAAAAGTTGGACCAAACAAATCCATATGCAACATATACAAAGGCTTAGTAATGGAACTAAAGGCCTTGGACTTACAAGAGGCTCTATGTTGCTTGCCTTTGAGACAGGCAACACAAGTTTGATCATTTTCAAATCTTTTTAAAGGTAAATCTCTCACAAGATTTTCTTTGACAAGTTTATTAATATTTTTAAAATTGACATGACCAAGCCTCCTATGCCATAACATTGATTCCTCAGATGTAGCCTTTGCAACTAGACAAGTTAAACCATCTTTAGGAACTATGTTTTTCATATCAAAACTGTACATGTTGTTCTGTCTAGGAATTTTAAGGAGTACCTGACTTTCATCAGGCAACTTAAAATTTGGAGACAAAACAAGACATTCAGAATCAGTAAAAAGAACATAGTTCTTTTTGTCACACATTTGTGAGACACTAAAAAGGTTAAACTTCAACTCCTTGACAAAGTATACATCTTCAAAATCAAGTTTATCTGTTTTGATAGTACCTTTACCAGTGATTCTTCCTCCATTTGCTCCTCCACCAAAAGTAACATAACCTCCATCAAATTCTTTGAAATCTGAAAGGTGAGCTATGTTCAGACATGTGCCTTGAGCATACACTATCCAAAAACCTTTTTCATTATTCATTGGGAATTGCTCTGCACATAAAAACTTATGAAGTTAGTAACTTTTGGGGACCCAAGCATTACTGACTTGGAATCTGCCTCTGTGCATCAATTAATTATATTTGTTAAAGGGTAATGATGCACCATTGGTTTGATAGGTCTCCACACCCAACTGCTGAGGCGCTTACAGCATTAAAACCCATTGCCCTGACGTATTAACATTTGGTCCTAAAGTATTAAACTTTGTTTAGCAGTATTTAGATTTTGAATATTAGACCTCTTTGTTAATGCTGTATTCTTGTAAAGGGCCTTTGTATTGATTTTGAAAATGAGTCTTTGGCCATAGCACAAGAACTGTTGGTTTTGGGTGTGCGTCTTCTAAGGCCTAGACAAGTATAACACAAACCGAGCAGTTCTAACAGGTCTGACAGTGCTTACCAGACCAGTGTTACTAAGAGAGCTTTGCATTTTTTGACAGTTTTAAGGCCGTCCTCTATAAAGACTGCTCTTGGAAAAACCATATGTTTATAAGCATTAGGACCAATTATGCTGAATATGTCTCAAAATTTACCACACATAAAGCATGCCTTGTTATTGAAAACAAAGTTAACTCCTAATTGATGAGATTTCTGACCATTCCAACTTCTTTGATTCCCCCTAGGTCTCTGTGACCTATACATCTCAGCATACCTACATGTTCTTCTACTTGGTTTGACAGTGTTGACTGACTCTATCTTAGTAACAGTAGGTATTTTCTTTTCTACTTTTGGAGTAGACTCAACTTCTTCCTCATCATCTGACACCCAATCCTCAATAATTGGGGCATCAAGATTCTCTCTAGCCTGTTTAGGTTCTTCTAACCTAACATTATTAGCAGGATGGAAAAGCTTTTCTTTCCATTCTTTGTCTACCTTAAGGGGAATTACAGCAGATCTAGTACCAGTCCTGGGTTGTTGTGTTAAAGAGTCATCAGTATTCTCCTTAGAATTATTTGACTCTCTTTCACAAACATTAGTTGGCTTTAAACTTGAATCCTTAGGACCATACCCATTTATCTCAGGGTGTTGGAATTCCTCAAGACCTGAATAAGACAGGTCTAAAGGTGTTGGTCTGTTGAGAATTAAGGGATGAGGTGAGGGGACAGCAGTGTAACCAAAACCCCTTTTGCTCTTGTCAGTTACCTGACTTGCTAATAAAGCATCTAAATCCTTAGATGATTTTTCAAACTTTGCTAGCTTAAATTCAAACCCTTCTTTTTCTTCCTTAACTTTTTCAAGTTCAGTCTTAACTAATCCCATTAGATAATCCTTATGACCTACACTTCTTTTCAACAAAGCAATCTCTTCAGAAAACAAAACTTCAGATTCTTTATATTTAACAACTTGTGCTTCTAAAATTGACAGACCTCTTTTATAGGTAGATGCTTTAAAAGCAGTATCATCTAATTTAACTAGTAAATCATCATACTGTTTTTTAAGTCCTTCATAATTTTGCAAACACATTTTAGAACAAGTTTTATCATTTGATACCTCAGAGTCAGTGAATGCCATAAGAGCCATGTTTGCTTGAACTTCATCCTCTGCCATATCACTCCAATCAAATCCACCACCATCAATAGCACACATTGCCTTTTCAGAGGCATCTTCAATCCTTACTGCTTTTGATGAGTTTCCTTGGTTCCAATTTCTGTTGTCTTTGCTTCTTGGAACTCTACATTCTCTAGCAAAATGTCCCATTTTGTGACAGTTGAAACATTCTACTTTGGATTTGTCATATCCAGCAGTACTACTTCCATCAATAACAATCTTCCTTCCAGTTCTCTGATAGAACTTCCTTGCCCTCATACTCAACAATGCCATATTCCACTTTAGATCCATCTCTTCTAAATCATCATCATGAATTTGCTCGAGATCTTCATGAACAAGTTGAGATCCTTGTGGTTGAGAAGACAAAAAGGCATAAGCTGTGGCATCACTAAAACTAGCAGTACTAGTTTCAGCACTAGCAGTATTAACTTTGGAGTTGCCAGTACTAACTCCAGTGTTAGCAGTATTAATAGAGTTGGTACTGCTAGGACTGGTAGTGGTTAGGAATGCCAAGTTTTTGTCATCATTATTAACAGCAACAGTTCTCTTAACCTTTTGTTCAACAATTTTAAAATTGTTGTACAAATCATCCAAACCCATAGTTTCAAAATCGGGTTTGTTCATCCAAACCACAACATGCGTATCCCATTCTGAAGGTAAGCTTCTCAAAAACTTCACATTTAAATCCTCTGGAGACGTATCTACACCAAGAATTGCCAATCTACTAACAAGCTTTTGAAGCCTGTTAAAGATAGAATCCAAAGATTCTGAGCTTGTAGCATTGAAGTTTTCATACTGCTGCTTCAATAATGCCTTTTGTGTCTTCTTTGTAGCATCATTTCCTCCAAAGCGAGCTTTAATAGCAATAAACATAGATTGAGCATCAGCATACTGGTTAAAGGTAAGCTGATGTTCATTTGGAAGAGCCATGAGAAGAAGACTTCTTGCTTTGACATCATTTTTCTTACAGATCTTTTCTTCAGTAGTTGAAGGCACAGTCATCTTTAATGCAGTTGATGGACCTGATTCTGGTGCTGTAATAGGAATAGGTACCCATGAATTCCCATATTCTATCACCTCCCATAAAGCATAGTCTTGAATCTGAAAGTACTGCTTAATCCTTATTTCCCACATCTCATACTCTCCTAGTTTGAGTATGGGAAGCTTTGCCAACGAATTATTTTGAGAATTTTCTAACTCCATATTCCCTAGATCAAAGTATCTCAAAGCACAGGCTCTGATACCACTTGTTGATCCCACGCCTTGATCGATTCTTTAGTATATAAAGAGTTTGTTACCTTGGAAGAATCCAAAATAACAAAGATTGAGACTTTGTGAATATACCAAAGTGTATGCGGAAACTACACTTTGATACTCTAGAGAAATGTATGAAACAGTAACGATCACTCACAAACAATAAATACCAAAATCACTGCTTCAATATTATAAATAATACGAGTACTCTCTAAGTACTGGGGTTACACAACCTTGAAGCAATTACAAATTCTCTCTAAGTGTATATCTTAAAGTTCTAACTATCACTACTCTAGGGATCTCCTTTTATAGAAATACAAGGAGCCCTTTACAAATATATCTGCCTATCTATTAGGAACAGTTACAATTCAAAACTAAATATTCCGAAATGCTCTCCATACCTTCTTATCTTCATATCATCAGCTTTGACTATTTAGCAGTACAAACTTCTTCAACTAGCAGTATTAAGTTTCATTAGCAGTACTAACTTTGTGCTGGCAGTACTAACCTTGTGCTGGCAGTACTAACCCCATTAGTACTGTTGGCAGTATTAAGTCATATGAAGATTTATTCCCAACATCTTTTTCATTCTTCGTTATTTGATCCCTAGAGTAGTTTAGAAGCAAAAATTTCTTCGTAGGGTTATTTTTAAAGATTTTAGGTTTTTCCCCCTTTGTTCGGGATTCGTGCTCTCGTTTTTTAGCTTAAATTCATAATTTTTAGGTTTTTCTTAAACGTTTTTGTTTGTTATTGTTTAATTTGACTTTTTCAATCTCCCAAATCAATTCCTTCATTCAAACTCAAATCTTCGACTGTATCGATTTTCCAGTCCAGCCTCGTTGGGGATAAACGACCCGGGAACACTCTATACTACTTCTCGGTATCATTGATCTTGTTGATTTTTAGACTAATATATATTTTATATTTTATTATATATTATATATATTTACAGTGTGAATCTCTTCAATCAACTTCCTAAACCCTTTCACTTTCCTAAACCCCCCTTTTTCTATTGCTGCTTTTCGTGGATTTGTTCATCGGGAGGAACTCATGCAGACGCAAAAGGAAGCTCAGCTAGCAAATAAACTTTCCAACTTAATGAGGCAGAGGCAGTTGCTTGCAAGTGTAAATTATAGGCGTGCGATAATAGAAGAGCGTGAACGTTTGTCGGGAAATTTTGTGGCCTGTAAGATGACGGAGCACCTTAAGCGTATTCAGAAGGCTGTTTTCGTTGAGGTGATTGACCTGAAGAAGGAATTGCCCCCTTCAGGTCCCTCCATAAGGAGGTTGATTTTTGTAGAACTTTGTAAACGGGAGATGGTCGTCCTTGTAGGGTTGTTCTTTTTGGCTTTTGGTTTATATATCGTTAAATGTTTGTTTCTTTAAGTTTTTTCATGAATGTATGATTGATTGCAAAGACACTATAATTCTTCAATAAGTTGTTTGACAACTAATCTATTTGACCAATACGGTGTTTGACCGCTACTCTGTTTGACCAACATTGTTACCGTTTGACACCAAGAAAAACAACTGATCATGGATAATTCATACAATTGATTAGACAAAATAAATCCAAACTAATTAATTAACAAACATAAACGAAGCCACAAGCCCAAACACTATTACAGTTGACTTCCAAAAGAAAGAATTTTTTTGACTTTTCTTAAATTCTTCCACGAGTTCCTGCATTCGGCCTTCCATATCAGCAAACTCAACTTGAAGGACTGCAAGTTCTTCTTGGCTTGTTAATTCATTTTCTAATTCTTCTCTTTGCGAGGGATTAAGAAGCATATGCATCTCATATAATTGAGTTGCGTACCATTTATTCTCTAACTTCGGATCATTCCAATACCATCTTTTACAGTGCTTGATTCCTTTTTTCTAAAAATAAGAGAATTTATGATCAGGTAATAAAATAAGATCTAGAAAATGCAACGGCTTACATATTTGTTAAGGCAAACACCAAATCGTCTAGCAGGGTTATCACGTGTCCAAGAGGTGAGTGTCATCAATGGAAGCCCACACTTACACTCTGTAGGACCGAAGGCATAAGATGAAGAAGACATGCTTGAAACGGTTTTCTAATGTTGCCTTTGTTTGTGTTTTTGTCTAGTAAAAAACGTGGAGACTTTATACCCGTTGTGTTACCCAGTAGTTTTTATTTATTGTACCTTGCACCGTTGGTTCCTCAATGATCTATTGGTTTTCCATTTCCCGTCAAAATACATAATAAATGTTCCGCACATTTCTTGCACGCTTGGTCCTTGAAAAACATTTTAGCCGCCTTTAACATATACCTTCCCAGTGTAATAACTGCGTTCTCGACTCTTCGTTTTTGTAGTCTATTAATCACCATGTACCTTCACTTGTATTTAAATACACCACGCATTTGGTCCTTCATATCCAAAATACACACCATATGTTTTAACATAGTTTTTAGAACAATATTGTACCTCTGTGTTAGATCCTAAAGTGTAGGCCATGAGAGCAAAATCAGTTGGTTTATCTTGAAAAATATAACTTCAGTCATATCCCAGTCCATCTTGGATAATCAAAGCATTGTCCTGTACAACCAATGCATTAGAGGTCTCTACTGGTACAGTCCTTCTAGTGTTGTCCCTGCTCTTATACCCTGCATCTCCATTCCTGTTTCCTTGATTTCTTGGTGCTCTACATTCCCTTGACAACATTCGGCCTCTTTTTTGACAGTTTAAAGCATTCAACCTTTGTTTTATCAAAAATACAGGTTCTTTGCCATTAAGATTAACTTCTCTTCCATGTCTTCTTTAAAATCGCTTAACCCTCTTAGAGAGCATGGACAATGCCATTTAAGGTCCATTTCTTCCAATCATCATGATCAATCTACTTTAGCGTCTTCATCTCTGTTGTGGAATATTTGACTGATTAGCTAATGAATGTGAACATTAGCATTCATCAATATATGATGATGATGAGGCTTGTCCCTGAGAATTTTGGCCTGATGCAGTAGAAACACTATTAGCAGTATTAACATCATTACTGCTGCTAGTGTCTTCTGCAGAGAGAAAGGCCACATTTTAAGAGTTTGAAGATGTCCAGGGAACCTTGAATTAGCTTTAGACACTTTAGGTTATTGTATAGATATCAATATCCAAATAATCTATACCATCTTTGTTCCTCATAATCAAGGCTACCATTGTTCACATGTGAAGTGTAGGCGCTTAAAAAAATTTTTGATTTTGCATCTTCATTAGGAACTGCTGCACAATGAACTTCTAGAAGGATGATGAAGTATTTTGAATCCTATAATATGCTTTATCTAAGCCTTCTGTGTCAGATACAGAAAAGTTTTCAAATTGTTGCTTCAAAACAGTCTTCTACATCTTCTTAGATTCAACATTGCCACCAAATCTACTCTTGATAACAGCCCACTTAGACTGTGAATCTTTATTCCATGAAAACCTTAGTTAATATCATCAGGATTAGCCTAAAGCTAATTTGCTTTTAGCTTTTATTTATTCTTTTGTCTTTGTAATAGTGCTTGAGTTGTCTTTGGAGGTATTTTGTTTCAATACCTATTTTCATCAGTTGTTAATTGTCATTTGACTTTCAATCATTCAAGATCACTTGCCACAAATTATAATCTATGTTAGTGAGATACTGCTCAATCCTCATGCTCCAAAAGGTATATTCACCCTTCTTGAGGATAGGAAGTTTTACAATAGACACCATTTAAGGAGATTCTAAAGGTGCTATTTGTGTTGCAGGTTCTTCACCAGACATTGTGTATAATAGGAAGAGATCTAGATCTGATAAAGTTCTTCTTATTCAGAGTTTCTCTACAAGCTCTGATACCACTTGTGAATTCCCTATGAAACAGATCTTCTTTAGCCTGTTAAAGCTTATTTAACTTGGATAAATCCAATCTAACTATATGAGAAACTATGATTGTGAATACTACAAGTTATGCGGAATCTAACTTGCAATACTAAGAAGAACACTGAATACTAAACTTGAATATATTGATTGTAAATATTCTGCCTAGGTTACAAAATAACTAACTATAAATTGATATGTGTTTGTTGTGAAAATTGATATCTCTAACTATGCCGTAGGGTTCCTTTTATACACTAAGGAAACTCTAATGGGCTTACAAAACGCGTCAAGTGATCATGCATATCTATTCCTAATATAACTCATGCATATCACTTTTGTTGTACTATCTATATAATATTAATGTACAAAATTATTACTAACAGTTCTAACTGATCTGACAGTACTAACATTTGTACTGGCAAGCTCTAATATTATAACTAGCTTGCACTAACACTTAAATATTTTCTAAGTTCTTCAATAACAGCATCATGTTTATCCTGCAAGGACTAACTTCCAAAGCTAGCGTTTTAAATTGAATCAGCGCCAGTACTAAGTTGTCTATGATAGTCCATAATTCCCAACAGAAGTTAACTTAAAGGTGAATTGAACAAGCTTGAACTCAATGTAAGGACGGACCTCCTCATCTCATTTGAGTTCAAGAATATGATAGAATTCAACTATAAATCTAGGACAAATAGGTTCATTAAGGGTGAGAAAAAGTTCGAGGCCTACAGCTTGAAAGGATGGAAGCATGTTGTTTGCTTCAATGAACGATGGAGTGACAAATCTTCCTTCATGAAATAGGCATTTTTCTAGAGTACGGTAAGATTCCCTAAGATCTTCATCCATTCTTCTCGTGCGATGAATTCTAGGTAGGTATTCTTGAGTTCATTTATGATCCATATGGTTAAATTATGTTGTGACTTCACCTATAAATAAACATAAATGACCCAATAAGTAAAATAAGACATACGTGTCAAGGTTGTGTGTTCTTATTATGTGTGGTATTGTGCGGTTTGCTTGGACATTATGATCAGATATTGAACAATATAGGCTCAGCTTAATGTGTTTAGTTATATTAAATAAAAACCTAGTGCCACAACCTATGTTTGATATTGCTCTATACGAATGAAACGAAAAATGCTTATGAATTAAGCATCTCGTATATACATTCATGAGACCTAATGTATGAAGAAAATGTTTTTGAGTTGTATTAACAATGTAGTTAAACAACCCTTGTTTTGAAAAGTTCCTAGAAGTAAGGTTTTATTCAAATATCATAACTTAGGGTTTTTGGCGAAATTTGATTTTGACAAATCACTTCAATTATGCATTGCAAGTATCATAATAGTTATACATTACTATATCTTAGTTCTAATTGTACAAAAATTGCTTGAAAAGTTAAAATCCCTAAATTATTTGATTTGTGTAAAATTGAAACCCTAGACGCAAAATTAAAGAGAAAATAAGATGAAATCACTTACAATAGTATTCTTAGATTGCTGATTTATTGATGATATTTATGATTAATTGCTTCAGTTGCCTCTAATTATGATTTAGTATGGAGGGTTTTAGTGTTTTGGTTCGTGGGTGTGTTTGGATAATAGTATTTGTGGTCCTAATTTGTTCAAAAACTGGCATTTAGCCGCATTCTGAGATTTACAAATCTACCTAAACTCGGACGGATCTCCCTAATAGTGGATTCATGATCCGCAGGTGTCCAAAAATATGGACAGAGTTTATTTTTGAGCAAATTGAGATAAGGGGTTGTGTTTTTGGCAATTGAAGTATGTTATATTTACCATTAGGAGTATGTGATATAATTTTTTGAGTCGATGTCCAAGTTTTAAGTGAACCGTGCAACTTGTTGTGAATTTCCCGATGGAATTTCAACGTAGTCGATCCTACTAGGAGTGTGTTAACTTTTAGCATAAGTTTGACCATTACTAATAACACAATCATTTATGAACATTAAGACTCAACAAAACATCATCAACACAAGTGTGAGTTGCAATTTGATGATTGTTCTTTTCGTATTTTTCAATCGATTTTGTAATTTCATGTATTGACCATACATGTAGATGTTGAAAATATCTATGGTCATTTTATAGATATTTTCTTTATCTAGTAAAATTCTAATCTCGATTATGTTCTTGATCGGAAGTTTTGTAATTGGAACTTGTAATAAGAATTAACATCTTTTGAATAATGATTAATTTCTTCATTAAATTTTCGTTTAAGATTATTTTTGAGATGTTGGAGAATCACTATCCATGATATGTTCCATCATTCCTAATCCTAATCATAAATTATTAAATACTTCACATTTGATAGGCTTAGTAAATATATCGGCTATATTATCTTCGGATGCAACTTTCTCAATAGAAATGTTGCCCTTTTGGATGTTATCACATAGAAAGTGGTGACTAATTTCTATATGTTTAGTTCTAGAGTGTTGTACGGGGTTTTTACTTAAGTCGATGGCGCCTTTATTGTCGCACATAATCGGAACGTCGTCGAGGCGTATGTCGTAGTCGATGAGAGCTTGTTTCATCCATAGTGCTTGTTGACATGCCTTCCCGGCGGAGACGTATTCGGCTTCGGTCATGGAGATAGCAAGGGCCGTTTGTTTCTTAGCGAACCAAGATGTCAAACAACATCCCATGAACGTACAAACGCCGCTAGTGCTTTTACGATCAACGTAATCGCCCGCGTGGTCAGAGTCGGCATAAACTATAGTTTCTATTCTGGTTCCTTTCGGATACCATAATCCTAAATGTGTAGTTCCTCTAATATACCTAAATATACGCTTAACGGCTTCTAAATGGGTAGTCTTAGGATTTTCTTGGAAACGAGCACATAAGCAAACACTAAACATAATATCGGGCCTACTTACGGTTAAATAAAGTAAACTACCAATCATACCTCGATATTTAGAGCTATCCACAGAGTCGGCTTCATCGTCCTTAGTGAGCTTGATCTCCGTTGACATCGGCGTCTTGGTTGGTTTGGAATCTTCCAACCCGAACTTCTTTAACATCTCCTTGATGTACTTGGATTGATTGAAAAATATTCCGTCTTCCATTTGTTTGATTTGAAGACCCAAGAAGAAGTTCAACTTGCCCATCATACTCATCTCAAACTCGTCGTGCATGATTTTCGCAAAATTATGACACAAGTTTTGACTCGTGGAACCAAATATAATGTCGTCGACATATATTTGAACAATAATAAGATGTGACTTTGATTTCTTAGTAAAAAGTGTGTTGTCGACCATTCCCATTGAATACTCGTGTTTTATCTTTTAATGCTTCATTGACATTTTTGGGTTCTATTGTAGATATAAAACAAAAGAAATTACTATGATTTTGGGCTTGAGATCTTAAGGTTCTTTGATTGAGATTTCCTATGACTTGATCTAGTGGATGATTTTTGGACTCCTTAATGTTAACGATTTCGTCAATTTCTATCGACTCATCTTCTTCATTATTAATATTTACTATTTTGGTTTTTTTTATAATGGCTTCTTCTTCACCAACATCATCATCAACCAATGGTGATAATTTGGTAGGAGGAGGAATTTCATCGAATTTCACGTTGAGTGATTCTTCGACTTTCATTGTATGTTTATTTAGTACTACATAAGCTTTACTATTTTGAGAATACCTTAGAAAAACACCTTCGTATGACTTTGGGTCAAACTTGGTTAGATAGTCTTTAGTATTCAAGATGAAGCACTTGCTTCCAAATACTTTAAAATATTCTAAAGAAGGTTTCCTACCTCTAAATATTTCATAAGGGGTTTTTCCTAGTATTGGTCGAAATAATATTCTATTCAGTATGACTTTGGGTAAACTTGGTTAGATAGTCTTTTGTGGAATAGTATGTTCGTTAAGCATAGTCTTAGACATCTCTTATAAGGTCCTATTCTTTTTTTCTACTACCCCATTTGATTGTGGAGTACGTTTAGCCGGGAAGTTATGAGTAATGCCTTGTGCATCACAATAAGCTCCGAATTGTACTTCAT
>BQNB010056746.1:0-38535 GCA_026074375.1 Tanacetum coccineum
TTGACCAGGGGAAGGGATTGGGCTTGGTTATGGGCTTTTAGGGTTATGGATTGGATTTATGATTTATGTACTTGTTTATTTATAAAAGGCTTAGATTTAGGCTTATATTTTGTATAGATACAAAGTCAATGGGCTGACCCGGCCCAATAAAATAGGTATGGGTTGGCCCATTAAGGATGTATACGCATTCGGCTTCGGTTTTCCGCGCTCTTTCCATTCCCGTGCTCGGTTTTGTCTAATTTGCTTGATTTTTGTCCTATTGTGATTTATCCGTTACCTGCAAAGCACAATAACCAAAACACACATATACACTGTACTTTTCATCTGTTTTAGGTTATTTATGGTCATTTATTAGATAAAAGGTATGTGTATTTAAGCACATACCAAAATCCCCCATACTAAGCTATTGTCGTGTCCTCGCGCAATGTTATAAACACACTTATAAAACCAAAAATTTCCACCCCCTTAGACTAATTACCTCGAAAAGTAGCCAAGTGTTCATCTAAGGGGAGTAAGAAATCATTAGTTTTGAAAAGCTCCCTGTTTTACCATTTTATGCATTTATTATTATCATTCATACATATCATAACTTCATGGAACAAGAAACACTAAAATGATAAATTCATCGTCGTCGATTTTTCACCCGCCCCAAACCAAGCTTAAAAACGAAATCATTGTTAAATATAAGTATGCTAACACTACTCATAAATGCTAATTGTGTATGCATAGCTACTTTCTGCTCCCTTATTTCCTAAATCCTCTAAAGATTTTATTATAATTATTTGTGACAAATAAATTAAGCCTTATTCATATAAAGTAAACCCAGTTTAGACCACAATTAGTTTTTGAAATCATTTCTTAAAAGAGAAGATTTGGGATGAGAATAAGGTCCACATTAAGGTTCTAATTTCGCATGATTTAGGGGTTATCCTTTTTATTTCATCTAAAACAACTCAACTACGAGTCCAGAAGACTAGGCTTTATTAAAGTAACCCCGCGAGATCAAAATTTGCGGGCATCTTTATTATATTATTTATTATTATTATTATATTAATTAATATTAATTCTTAGTAAATTATTATTATTATTATTATTATTATTATTTTAGCTATTTCAAACAATTATTATCCTTGTCGTTTAAACAACTCCCAACTTCGGTAGCGAGCCGCAGGAAATCTTAGCCGATTTCCCCACAAACACTGACAAAACCTTCGAGGTGTACCTTAATTCACCCGAAGGAATCTCTACGAAGGGATTTAACTAAAAGAGCAATAACCGAAGTAACTTTATTTATTTAACAATTATATAACGTTTATTAAGCTAGTGGGAGCAAAAAGCCACAATTAACCTCTATGAGCTCTAAAGAGTTCCAACTACTCCACGCTTAGCATCTAACTTATATTCAACTCTATCATTTTTTGTTCTTCGCAAATTTAAAAACTTTAATAAAAATATCCGCGAATGCTTAGTCCTACTTATAAATAAAATCAAGCTCTTTGCATATATTATAGTTTATTATGGAAACTTCGCAAACTCTAGAGACTTGGCTTTTTTTCAAGCCTAAATTCGCGTTTTAAAAGCCTGTATAAAAGACTAGCAAAGCTGAAATCAAAATAAGGTTTAAGGTGCAAGCTAGAGCGCAACATGCTCGAACAAGTCAAAATTTATTCTTGTTATCACCATCAGAAAGTCAAAAATTCGTGTCAAAACACTTATTTTATTTTTGAAAATTTTTAATTTTGGCAGGAAATCACATATTTTTGGTATTTTTAGTGGCAAAACAGGGTTACGTGAAGACAAGGCAAATGCAAGTAAGATCAAATCGATAGATAAACCTAAACCAACCACAGAAACGCACCCCCATACTCAGAACTAAACATTGTCCTCAATGTAGGATTGCCACACACCCATAACTAAAATCAAAATATGCATTAATCCTAATATAAACATGGTCTCAACGTAAATCTAAAGCCTTTATTAATTATGCAAATAAATAGAACGTTAACAATAAGATCTAGGATATCGGATTCCCCTCAAAATAGCATGCTAAGGATTGAAGCTTCTCGAGTGAAACGATGGACAAAACCAACGAGCACGAGAGTCTTCTAAATCCGGGGCAACCTTAACATAAAAAAAACACAAGAAATAAGCGCCAAGAAAAGAGCCTAAACGAAACAAACAAGAAAGGAAGAGGCGAGCCACCTCACACTTCCACATATTAAAAATAAAAAAGAAGATAGAAACACTAGATTTTGCCCTCCGAAGAAGCGCTGTTGCTTATGGTTTATAACCCACCCAAATCCGAGTCACGCGCTTTTGACTCGAACCCCCTACCAACCCAACCCGAAGGATGCACCCACCCCCAGAAAACCCACCCCCAGAATATAGTGGGGGTCCATTGGGTAAGTAATATAGATATTCGGTGACAAAAAACCATAGGTGGTACGTCCCCATCTAAAATAATATTTGAGTCAATGACTGTTCACAACTTGAAGTATGGGCGTCAATCGGTTTGATATAACTTGGAATACGATAACCATAAGTAAAACATGAGTAAAACGGTGAAAAAACGTTGTCCCCGGTCCAAAACGGGTTTTGAGCTATTTTATTTTCTTTTGCCCCTAGGAAAAAATTTAAATATCAGAAATAGAAGAGAAGAACAAGAACACCAATAGAAAATGTGTGTTCATAAAACACTGGATCTCATGGAATCTTCGCTTCTTTTCTATCTTCTATCCTTTCTTTTCTTCTCTCTTTTCTTCTCTAATCTAATCTTCTTACTTCTTCGTTTTTCCACCCCCCTCCCCCTTCCTCTATGTAGGATTAAAAGAATTACTACTCGTAGGCATGATCCCAGGAGTTCCATAATAATATTCATTTCATTTGAACTTTCACTTTCCCCTCCTTTCCCATTACTGGTGATCACTGGCCGCGTGGAGTGCTTTGAGAATCAAAATTAGCAATGTTTCACAAATTCACAAGGCCCCAATAGGGCCTTGTGTTCAAGCTCAGATAGGAAGATACAAAGCCTACATTAATTACCGTACACAATAAGCTTATATAAGGTGCACCAAAAAAATTTAAAAGCAAAAAACAGCAAAAGAAATTCGAATCAAACCTGATGGGTGTCTTACTATAAAGCGGTACGTAAAATTATGCGTGACGTGATATATTCAATTAAATACGTATAATACAAAGTATTATCAAATTTTTCCCAAAATTAACCCTTGCGTCGGTAACGTCCCCCTACCCAACCCCCAATCCCACCAATTCCCAACCACAACCCGCACAACCCACGTACTCAAAACCAACCGTACAGAGTAACACACAGGGTAGAACAAGACCTCATAATGCTTTTCACCTGGGATCGTTTAATACCAACAAACCCCCCAAGAATAATGAATTGAAAACTACTACTCTACTACTAAAACTTTAAAAAACTCCGATTAATTAATTTGGACAAGTGGATTTGCATGATCTACTCACAAATGTGTAAAACTCACACACCACATCCTCTACAATACTGGCGCACTAACGGCACCTATAAAAATTGAAGATCCGGCACCCCTTCCACACCGCCGGGAAAACGGTCCCCCGCCCCACCCACTACACCCAACCCACACCAAAGGACGCAAAAATGCACCAAAAAAAGGCCAAACACAATTTTCCTAGAGCCTAACTTGAACCTAAAAATGATTTTTAGAGATAAAGAAATTTAAATTATTAAATAAATGGATTATTATATTATAATATCTTTAATATTAAAAAAAAAAAAAAAAAAAAAAAAAAAAAATTTAAAAAAAACAAAAAAAAAAAAAAAAAAAAAAAAAAAAAAAAAAAAAAAAAAAAAAAAAAAAAAAAAAAAAAACGGAATTTGATCTATCAAAATTCATTATTAAAAATAAAAATACTAAATAAAAAACAAAAAATTTTTAACCAAAAAATAAACACAAAAACCTAACAAGCCTAACAATTTTCAATCCCCCTGAAAAAATAATTAAACAGTTACCCTCTAACATGCAAGAATCCACGAAACATGCAAAAAACCAAAACCACAAAACTACAAAATTTGGGCTTGTGTTCGATCCTCCCCACCTATCCGATACCCCGCCTCACATCCCCAAAGCCAACTCCCCCCCACACCCCCCACACCCCACACCCCCACACCCACACAACAAAAACAAAACTAAACCTGA
The DNA here is from genome assembly GCA_026074375.1 of Tanacetum coccineum. NCBI lineage: Eukaryota > Viridiplantae > Streptophyta > Magnoliopsida > Asterales > Asteraceae > Tanacetum > Tanacetum coccineum. The sequence continues at coordinate 4,197 of BQNB010056746.1, forward strand.
CATTGAAAACAGACAAAATAAAAAACAAAAACAATGCATCTGAACAGTCTGAAACAAGTACCCCATGGTGGCCGGATATGGAATTTGAGTGAGAATTAATGCGCCCCTAACTGAGATCCCGTAAAACAATTACCCCCAGTCTAACTCCCCAGATTCAACAAACAATAAAACCCACACAAAAAATGCACTCCCGCCCCCCACACCCCCACCGCCCCACCACCCCACCCCCCCCACACACACACCACACCCCCCCCCCCCACACACCCCCCAACCCCTAAACCCACACCCCCCAACAACCCCCCAACACCCCCCCCCACCCAAAAAACACCCACCACCAACCCCCACCACCACCTCCACCTCCAAATCACCCCATAAAAGCCCCCCCCAAATACCAAAACTCATCCCACACCCCCCCAAAAAAAATAGCCTCTCCCCCAAAACAAAAAAAAAAAAATAAAAAAAAACCCCCCCCCGCCCCCCCCCCCGCCCAACACCCCCCCCCACACTCCTCCCCCCACGCTCAACACCCTCCCTCCTCCCCATCCAAACCTAAAAAAAAAAAAAAAAAAAAAAAAAAAAAAATAGAGAAGAAAAAAAAAAAAAACAAACCAAACAAAAAAAAAAAAAAAACAAAAAAAAAACCCCCCCCCAAAAAAAAACAAAATAAACAAAAAAAAAAAAAAAACAACCAAAAAAAAAAAAAAAACACCAAAAAAACCAAAAACACCCCGCAAAAAGAGAAAATAAAAAAAAAAAAACAAAAAAAAAAAAAAAAAAAAAAAAAAAACGAAAAAAAAAAAAAAACCAAAAAAAAGAAAAAAAAAAAAAAAAAAATACAAAAACCCCCCCCAAGCAACTCCCGCCAACACCCCTCACCCAACCTCCCTCAACCCCCCCCCCCCCTCCCCCGCACCCACTCCAACCCCCCACCAGACCCCCATCCACCGCAACCCCAGCCCCCCACACCCCCACCTCACCCACCACCCCCCCACAGAACAACCACCTCCCTACCCATCTCCCTTATCTCCCCCCTCCCACCCCCCCCCCTCACCGAGGCACCCCCTGGAAAACCACAACCAATACCCAACACCCCACCATCCATCTCCCCCTCCTCCCCCCGCCTCAAAAACCGAACCTCAATAACCCCCCCACGCCCAACCCCTTCACAAAGCTTCAACAAAAACCACACAGCCAACCCCAGTCAACCGAAACAGGACAATAGGAACTACAACCCCAAATCTAATAGAGAAGCCAGAACCAAAACGAGCTAACTCAAAACCAACCATCCAAAGAAAATAAATGTACAACAAAAACAACACTCTAAGCCAAAGCGAACTTGAAAAACAAACACAAATAAATGAATCGCACCAACAAGTCCCTTAAAACAACCATTCAAAATATTTACATAATTTTAAAGAAAACAATTATTAATATTTAAAAATAAAAGAAAAAAAAATATAATATTATTAATTAAATTGGTTATAACAACATAACCGCCCACTGTACAACATTTCATCACAAACCACAAACTACCCCCCCGCCACCACCTCCCACCCTCACAATGACCCCCCACAATCCCTCCCCCGCTCCCCACTCCACCAGCTATGCCACATCTCGTCCCCACCGCCCACACCTCTCCCTCCCACACCCACCCCTCCACACACCAAATCCTCACCACACTACTAGATAAGCAATAAGTAACAAACACAAAAAAATAACACAAAAAAGCACCCCCACCAAGTACGCAAAAACCCCCACACCCCCCCCCAACCCACCACCACAACCCAGACCACACCCAGTCCTCCTCTCCCACACAGCGCCCCTCCCCACCCACCCCGCTCCAATCCAACCCAAAAGTCCAATCCCCCTTTCAAAAAAAAAAAAAAACAAATGTCAGAAAAATCCACTCATGCATCCACCCAAAATCCTTACTCCATCAACCATCAACCCACACACCCCACCCCCCCACCCCCCCACCCATCATCCCGATCACCCCGGCCCAAGCAACCACACCCACACTAAAACCCCCCCACCCCCACCCGCCCCTCTATCCCCCCCAACTCACAGAAACCCCTACCCATACCACCCACCCACCCCCGATACCCCGTCGTCCATCACCCTAATCCCCCCCCCCACCATTCCAACCACCCAAACCCAATCTCAACCCCCCACCCCGCCCCCCAAACACAAGCGCAACCCAACCACCCCCTACACCACCCTACCCCCCACCACCCCCCCCAACCCCCACACCTCCCAATCCAATCCAAACCCCCCCCCACCAACCACCCCCACCCACCCACCCCAACCACCCCAAACCTCCATCATAAACACTCCCCCAAACCCGCCCCCCCCCTTCACATTTCCTACAACCAAACGAACCACCATTTCCTTAATAACTAAACCACACAACACTTTAAGATGAAAATTTAAACACATTAACAGCTTATACTATAGTGAGATTACGGTAACAAATATCAAAGCCTAGATGTAGAATCGCTTACATGACCCCAAATGAATAGAATTTTACGGAACAAGCTGATAAAGCTGGAACAAAAAGAAAAACGATTAAGCAAACAATATTTTGGTTTTTTACCTGTTTATATCAAATACATGCAAAATAAGAATTTAAACTAAACAAGTACTCTAACAATAATAAACTCCAATAAAAACAACTTTAATATAGTCTAAACATAATAAAGCTAAAATAACAGATTAAGCTAATATGCAAAGATTAACTAGAATGTAAATTGACACAAGGTAAATAGAAAAAGGAAAAGAGATGAGTACCTCCACCTCAGCTAAACAGAGGTGAATGCTCAAAGTAGAGCTTATAAAAGAAGCTTAAGCTTAATAGCTTTAAGCTGAATCTAAATACTTAATCTAATCCTAACTCTGACCATCAGGAACAATTACCTACCCCCCTTTGAATTTTGAATACTCAAAGCACCATCCAATTCCCATGGAGTATTCAATCTAATAAGAAGCATTTAGCAGCTTATGAACAAATTTTAGCTTATGAACAGTATTAAAGAGCTTATTCAAACCATTTTGCATAAAAGTAAAAACATGAAAAGACAAATAAGAAAGCTAAATTTTATTGATTATAAAAGACTGATTACAAGCTTAATGAAAAGAAAGTTACATTTAAAAGAAATACAATAAGCTAAAAATACATTGATAAGCTAAAGCTATTCTAAAAGCTAAACAAAAAAACTACTCTAGATCCCCACTTTTCTGTGAGTGAGGTGAGCTTCTTTTATAGGAAAGAGTGGATGCTTCTAGGTCCTTTAGACGCTCCCCCAGCTTTTAATCTTAGCCTTTGATTTTTAACCAATCATTGGATCCTGATTTGAAGCCCTTAGATGAGAATAGAAGCACACGGATTGCCAGCGTGGCAATCCCATTTGTTTGGATCCTTGTGCTTCTTTTGCACTGATTTTAATGTAAAAATCTTCATTTGGTGTGTTTATTTGAAATACACGTGCCATTCCTTGTTGTAAGCTTAGCCAATCATTGCCTTCGGATGACGTTTCTCTGCAGACCCATGAGCTTGTTACTTCGAATTCTTTGATGCCATGTAAGACGAGTGTAGGGAAGTGGGTTTTATCCGTTAATTTTGACACATGATAAAATTGGGGATGAAGGTGAACAGTAATTCAACCATTCGCGCCCTTTTCTTTCTTTATTTTTGTTAGACTGTTTTAACCGAGTCCTAATAGGGAGGTGACTTGGGCTAATAAGGGAATACGGCCAAGGTTTTAATTTGGGTCTCGGTTAAAATGGTTTTGGGTTGGTTAATTGTTAAGGTAAATTTTGGACTTAATGACCTTAGTCCCCTACGTATTAAAGGACAAACGGTGTTATTGGTTTAAAGGACTTTTGGTGAAAATGTTACATTAAAGGCTCATATTGAATTTTCAAAGTTTTGTCTTTTCAAGAGTTGACCAATGTTGACTTTAGTTGACTTTTGTTGACCTTTGTTGACAAACATCCGGCTCTTGTGTATTCTTTCCGTCTCGTGTTCGTTTTTGCTTGGTTTTTGGCTCTTTTCATGTGATTTTTGTAATATCCGTACCTACACATCACAAATGACAAAATACACAATATACAAGCATAATATGCATTATATATTAACTTTTTATTAGGGTCATTTTTTGGTAAAAACAGATATGTGATTTCTCACATATCAAAATTCCCCAAACTAAGCGATTGTCGTGTCCTCACGCAATGGTATATGCCATAAAACCAAATACTCCAAAACCTCCCCAAACTAATCCTTTGAAAAGTAGCAAAGTCTTTATTTTGTGGGAAAGTTAAGAAATCACAAGTTTTAAAACACCCCGTTTTCCCATTTTTCAATATTTTTTCATTTTTTTGATTCTTCATAATTTCCAACTTACAACTTATTCACATTTGACATAAATGTAATATTCTTCATATTTATTGATACTTTTAGGACACAAGGAATAAAAAGCATAAAAGTATCCAAAGGATAAATTTTATTTATCGTCCTCCCTGCTTTCACTTCTCCAAGCCAAGCTTAAAAACAGATCTTGTAAAATAAAAGTTATTATGCTAACACTAACACATAGGAATCTAATTATTGTGTATTACTCTCCTCCCTATATACTAATTTTTGTATCTCAAAATTTTATTTAAGTTATATAACCCGAAGAGCTCTTTAATACTTTATTTCGATACTTATTATTCCAAACAATAAAGGGTCACGGTTAAGACGCAATAATTAGTTTTCTAGCCCTTTTCAAAAGGACAAATTTAATCAAAATGAAGTCTACATCGAAAGGCCGAAAAAACCAAATTTGGCTTTTATTAGATACTTAAGCCATGGCACCATTCAAGTCAATACCATTAGGCTTTACCTTTAAGACAGAATGGACAATCTTTATTTGCATCATATACCCTAATGCACCTTTAAGGTACAAACAAGACAACAATAAAGCAACAATATCCATTCATATACCCTAAGGCTCTTTAAGGAATAAATAAGCTATAGGATTTACTTATATAAAATCTACTTACCCCATATACCCTAAGCTCTTTAAGGATAGCAAAAAATTTATTATGTGATACATCTACTATGTCAAAATTATGTATTATCCTGATTGTATACCATATCTTAATCAATAAGGAACAAAGAAAACTACATGAACTAATTATAACCAAAAAACCGCACACTCTATTTATTAAACAATTATATATAAAGTGAAATAAGCCTAAATGAAGAAAAAGCCACAATTCACACTTTATAGCCTTAAAGAAATCCAACTATTCTACTTATAGCATCAAAACTTACAATCTACCTATAATCTCTTGTTCTTCATAATTTTAAAATTTCTAAGAAAAGAAACTCGTGATACATATAGCCTAATAAACCGAATCTTCGCTATTAAAATCAATAAGGGAACTTGCCAAAATCTGACGTTTTTCAAGCATAGACGTGCTTTCTATAGCTCCTTGTATAAAAGATTACAAATTTCAATCTAAGATATAAAACCGGTCGGGTCAAAATTTACTTTTGTTCTCACCAACGGAAAGCTTACATTCGTGTCAAAACACTTATTATTTTCTTTCATCATCCATAATTTTTATTTTTCATCATTTTTTTTCAATTATTATTATTTATTTATTTATTTTATATATAAAATTTTAAAATTTTTGCGGGAAAACGGGGTACGTGAGAACAACGAGCAAAAGGTAGGTAAGATCATATCGAAGATATACTACCCCATACTAAAATTAAACATTGTCCTCAATGTTTCCTAGTTTAAGGCTTAAAACCCATGAGTCGAATGCATAATCCGAGCATGGAGAAAGTATTATAAAAATCTTAAGCTATTTATGAAGTATGCAAAAAGATAGATGTTAGTCGATAATAATCTAGGATATCGGATTTCCCCAAACTAATGACAAGCAAAGGCTAGAAAGCTCGAGTGGACCGGGACAAAATACCGAACACGAGAGTCTTCAAAATTTTTGGGTCAATCCTACAAACAATCACAAGCACAAACAACAAGAATCGGAAGAGTACAAGCCTCCTCACATCACATTAGAAATAAGAAAGAAGAAAGATGGATAAGCATGGGGTGCCTCCCACGAAGCGCTTTGTTTTTGGTAACCGAGTCACATAGCTTGACTCGATCCCCGCATTTAGTTGTCCATGGGGATGGTTTGGAGATCCGGGACTACCTTTGATGGTATGTCCCCTCCAAAGTAATGCTTCACACGATGACCATTCACCTTAAAGTTTGGACCATCGGGTTGAGATAACTCGATGGTTCCATATGGAAAAACTTGGGTGATGGTGAAAGGTCCCGACCAACGGGTTTTAAGCTTTCCCGAGAATATCTTTAGACGAGAGTTGAAGAGTAAAACTCGATCACCAACATTGAAAATGCGGTTTTTGATCTTAGAGTCGTGAAGCTTCTTCGTCCTCTCTTTATATATCAAAGAATTCTCGTATGCTTGATCACGAAGCTCATTAAGTTCATTAAGTTGAAGCTTCCGGTGATCACCCGCGGTTTTAAGATCAAAATTAGCATGTTTCAAGGCCCAATATGCCTTATGCTCTAATTCGATTGGTAGATGACAAGACTTTCCGTACACGAGCTTGTAAGGAGTACAACCGATCGGTGTTTTGAAAGCGGTACGGAATGCCCATAGAGCGTCATCTAGCCTATCAGACCATGAGGCACGGTTTTCTCCAACCATCCTCTCTAGAATACGTTTCAAACCACGATTAGAAACCTCTACTTGTCCACTCATTTGAGGGTGATAAGCGGTAGCAAGATGACGAGTGACCCCATACTTAGACATTACTTTAGCAAATTTATCATTACAAAAATGGGCCTCACGATCGCTTATAATAGCTCTAGGTGTTCCAAATCAGGAGAAAAGAGATTTCAAAAACTTAACTACAACTCGAGCATCATTAGTGGGGAGCGCCTTTGCTTCTACCCACTTTGATAAGTAGTCAACGACTACTAGAATATACTTATTCCCTCGTGAAGACGAGAATTGACCTATAAAATCGATACCCCATACATCAAAGATTTCACAAACTTAAATTGTGTTTTGAGGAATTTCATCTCTTAGTGAAATCTTGCCTTGACGTTGAAACGTATCACAAGATTTGATCATAGTATGGGCATCTCGATATATGGTCGGCCAAAATAAAACGGCATCAAATACTTTCTTAACGGTGAGATTGGCACTATGATGGCCCCTGGTGGGTCCTCCATGACAAGCTTTGAGGATATCAAAAGCTTCTTGGCCATGCACACACCGTCGAATGATTTGATCCGCACAGCAAATACAAAAAGCAATTAAGCTAAATTAAACAAGATAAACACAACAGTACTAACAACAGTACTAACAGTATTAACTACCAGTACTAACTTGGAGTTAGTACTGCTAGCTTTAAGTTAGTACTGTTAGCTTAAGGTTAGTACTGCTAGCCTTAACAAAACACAATGAAACAAGAAATAAGCAAATAAGCTAAAACAGATATTCACCTAACCTTAATAAGCATTTAATAATAGGAATAAACAACTAGAATAAACTAAAATGACAAATAAGCTAAAAAGCTACAAACTGATACATTATTGAAAATACTTTGAAAAGAAAAATAAGCTTAAATAAGCTTACTCCTAAAAACAGTAAAGGAAAATGGTTTAATCTACTCTAAAAAGCTAAGGAAATTTTAAACAAGCTGAAATAATAAGCTGGTAAGCTAAAATGAACTACCAGTACTAACAGTTTTAACTAACAGTACTAACTTTTAGTTAGTACTGGTAGCTTTAATTAGTACTGTTAGTTTTAAAATCCCAAAAATGAACTAGCAGTACTAACTAAAGAGTTAGTACTGTTAGTTCAAAATACCCCTTAAAGTTTTCACAAATCATTTTTCTTTTATTATTAAGCTGATTTGGTCCTTAATTATTAAAAACAGATTGTTAAATAACAAAATAGAATACTTATAAACAGGTTTTAGTCAAGAATAAGCACTAATAAGCAGTTCTACAGTAAATAAGAAAACAAGAAAAAGAGAAACTTACAACACCCTTGCTCAAAACAGGGCTAAACCAAGTATCATAGCTTAGCTTGCATTAAAAACAAGCTAGTAGTGTCTATAAGCCCTTCCATACTTTGGCTTATCATCCATAAAATAAGCTGTGGTGTATTTGAGAGTGATTTTCTTCTTGACTACTTAACTTTTTATATTTTCTTAATGAAAGCAGCTTATAAACAAGCTGTACTGAGAGCTTTTTGAACTCAAAACACACAATAAAGAAACTTAACACTTGGAGTTGTAAATTGACTTAAAAACTTAAATTTGCATTAAAACTGGAAAGGGTTACAAAGCTGAAAGTTAAAACTGTAAATGACTGAAAATAAGCTAAGTTATATTAAAAATTAAAACTAACATTAACTAGTTACTAAGATTAAGATCGCCCCCTAAGGCTTACAAAAAAAACTATATTTATAGCCGAAGTCTTCATCTCTTGGACTTGCAGCTTGTGTTTCTTTTGTGAGAGCTTCAACCAAGTGTGCTTGTTGTGTGAGGGGATTCTACAACAAATCCCAGCCTTTTATTTCATTTGTGCTTCTTTGGAGGCAATCTCAGCCATCGAAATGCTTTGGGAATGGAGAGGGATTGCCAACATGGCATTTATACAACTGGGGGGAAATAGTAGGGTGGATGAAATGATTTTGGCTAGGGTGTCGAGTGGTTTTGCAGGGGAGAAGTATGGGGCGACATACAAGTTGTAACTGGGTTTGTTGGGCGGGAAAGAAGGCTTTATGGGAAGGTAGGCAGTTTTGTCCCCTCAAGTTATATAACTTGAATGTAATCTCTGCCCGGTTGGCAGTTATAGCCCTTGTCTTTTTATCTTTTGTAATACAACTTGAGGTTTGGCAGTTTTTGACCTCAAGTTTGTATTCTTTCATTCATTTGCTTGAAATTTTGAAAAACTTTTTTTTTTTTTTTTTTTTTTCTTTTTATTTTGGGGGGGGGGGGGGCCCCCTTTCCACCCTGTGCTTGGATTTGTTTGTTTTTGGCTTTCTTTTTGTTCCTTTTCTTGAATATCCGTTTCCTGAACAATTTAAATGTAAATAAACATACAAAATTACCCCTATGTATTTTTGGTACGTTTTTTAGTCATTTAAGTCCGTTTCAAATGGAAATTGGTAGTGTAATTAGCACATACAAAATCCCATACAAGGGTTTATTGCCGTGTCCCTCACGCAATGTTATGAAGTAAAACACTTTACGAAAGCTAAGAATCTCGAACCCTCGACTAATTACCTTGAAAGTAGCAAAATTGTTAGTCAAGGGGAACCAAGGAATCAATAGCTTTTTGATAAGTCCTGTTTTCACATTTTTGATATTGTCCACTAATATCCCTAATACTTTTGGATTTTTCTGTTTTTCTTTCTTAACTGACCTGATCGACTTCTTTATTTTATAAGCACTGGGATCATAGAATGAGAGCTGTCATTAGAATAATCTCGGGAAGGCCTGAGGATATAAATTCATCGTCCCCGATTTTTCACTAGATCCAAACCAAGCAATTAAACAAGATCATTTGTCAATATAAGTCTAAATGTTAAGCACTCATACTTATGACTTGTGAACTTTTAACTCCCAACATGGATATATGATTTAAATGTGTGTACTCATTTTAACTCAACCATAGATCAACTTATTTTCATAGTCGTAATTCAAGATGAATCATGATTCAAAAGCAACAAACTTATTAGTACTTATAACTTGTTTTTAAGAACTGAAAACTTTACTGTAGAAAACTTTTTTGCAACAAATCTTTATCAACATTAACAAAGTTTCTTAAAGCTAGGAATGCGTTGCTTAGTTTGAACACCTACCTAGGCCTCGCCTGGTAGGATATCACAACCCCAACGACGGTTATGTTCTTAGTTTTTGAAAACCACCTCATTGTAACGTGTGGACGTCACATCAACTACTTCTTCCTAATATGGGCTAAGGATAGGTGTTTAGTTTGAACCCTACTAGACCTTGCTTCCAGGTGAGATATCACAACACACAAATCCCTAGAAGTAATGTGTCTTAGTTTGAACCCCCACCTCACGGTTAGCAGAGTGGGATATCACGACACATCTTTTACTTGCTCCATATACTCAAATGTATGCTTCATTGGCATATTTTCAATATTCATGCATTATTGCATTCATATTTCAATTTACTAAGAACAAAAAAAATCTCGCTTTAAAGAATCAAGTTACAAATTTAAAGCTTTTTCTAAAAACATCGATTGACTTAGTTGAATTGAAATGAGCACGTATGATTAGATGAATTAAAAGCTAATGGGAGAAAAAGCCAACAGTTACTCATATAGCCTTAGAAGAATCTTGCTTAGCACATAAACTTATATTTAACTCTATCACTTCTTGTTCTTTACTTTGTGAAAGCTTAGCCTACAATTGAGGAACTAGCTAGGGCTCAACACGCCCGATCGAGTCAAAAATTATTCTCATTCTACCCATTAGGAAAGTCGAAACTGTGACAAAACACTTATTTTATTTTTGAAAATTTTTTTTTTTTTTTTATTATTATTATTTTTTTTGGTATTTTTGCAAAAATTTGGTGGTAAAAACGGGATTACATGATAACAACGGCTGCAGGCAAAATCAAATCGAAGATCCCCCCCCCCATACTAGAACTAAACATCGTCCTCGATGTTTTGAAAGGGGCACCTACGTAAATCTAAGGCCGTTTATTAAGTGTGCCAAAAGATAAAACGTTAGTCGATTAGATTTGGATATTGGATTCCCAAAATGAAGCTGAGGATGTGAAACTCTTGTGGATGAAAGACAAAACTGAGAGCACGAGAGTCTTCACAATCCGGGCAATCCTGGACAATTAACAATACAAACACGAAACACGGGTAATGGAAGAGGCGAGCCTCCTCACAACAAGAAAACACTTATTCATTTTTACACAATACTACGATAAGCATGGGGTGCCTCCCACGAAGCGCTTGTTTAAGGTCGCTATGCTTGACCCGTCACCTGAATTTATTGGACATTGGGGAAGGTTTGGAGATCCGGGACTACCAATTGTGGTACGTCCCCTCCAAAGTAGTGCTTTAAACGATGACCATTCACTTTGAAATTTGGCCCGGAGTTTTGGGATAACTCAACAGTGCCATAAGGAAAAACTTGGGTTACAGTGAATGGTCCACTCCAACGGGTCTTAAGCTTGCCCGAGAAAATCTTCAATCTAGAGTTAAAGAGGAGGACTCGATCACCGACGTTGAAAACGCGATTTTTGATCTTGGAGTCATGGATTCTCTTTGTTTTCTCTTTATAGATCAAAGAGTTCTCATAAGCATGATCACGAAGTTCATTAAGTTCATTGAGTTGAACTTTTCTGTGATCACCCGCGGTTTTAATATCAAAGTTGGTATGCTTAAGGGCCCAGTAGGCTTTGTGCTCGAGCTCAATCGGAAGATGACATGCCTTCCCGTACACTAACTTGTATGGAGTACACCCGATGGGTGTTTTGTAAGCTGTGCGGAAAGCCCAGAGTGCGTCATCTAATTTATCTGACCAAGAGGCAAGAATTTCCCACAGGTCCTTTCAAGAATTAGTTTCAAACCACGATTGGATACCTCACTTGTTCCACTTGTTTGTGGATGATACGCGGTGGAGAGACGATGAGTGACTCCGTATTTAAGCATGACCTTTGCAAATTGGTCATTGCAAAAATGGGTTCCGCGATCACTTATGATTGCACGAGGGGCACCGAATCTGGCGAAGAGAGATTTAAGAAATTTGCAGACAACTCGGGCGTCATTGGTGGGGAGCGCTTTTGCTTCAACCCATTTTGATAAATAATCAACGGCCACGAGTATATATTTGTTCCCTCTTGAAGACGGGAACGGCCCCATAAAATCAATTGCCCATATGTCAAGATTTCGCAAACTTGGATAGAGTTTTGTGGCATCTCATCCCGTTGCGAAATTTTGCCTTGACGTTGACAAATGTCACATCGGGTAACAAAGTCGTGGGTATCCTTGTAGATCGTGGGCCAATAGAAACCTGAATCGAAGATTTTCTTAGCGGTGTAAGTGGCACCGTAGTGTCCCCCGGTGGGTCCACTGTGGCAAGCTTTGAGTTGTCAAAGCTTTTGCCCCGATAAACACAAAGTTTCGACAATAACTTTGATTCCGCACGGATTTTTCAAACAGAAAAGGGATCTTCCAGAAATAATGCTGTCTCGTCCTTTGAAGAATTTTCTTTTCTGCTGGTTGACATCCCTTGATCACAAAATTTCCCGCATGGTAGTTTGCGATGTCAGCAAAACCATGGGGTATAGTCATCAAAGAACAACATTCGAACTGAGAGTTTCAAGAGGGAAAACTTTTCATTTATCTCTTTGGATGAGTAATTCTTGTGGAGGATTCTCAAATCGTGATAGATGATCAGCCGCTATGTTTCATGCTCCTTTCGTTGTCAACTCACCAAGTCGAACTTTGAGTGGCAGAAACCATCGAGAGCAATCTCGCCTTTAGAATCTTTCTTAGCAAAAGATATATTTGTTGTTTTTTTTTTTTTAACCCCCCCCCCCCCCCTATGGGGGGGTTTTTGTTGGGGGGGGGGGGGGTACCCCCATGTGTGTTGTGGGTGGATTTGGGGGGGGGGGGGGGGGGCCCCCCACCCCCCCCCCCCCCCCCCCCCCCCCCCCCCCCCCCCCCCCTCGGGCGGATGATCCGATATACATAGTGATTTGTTCATGACAAGGTTTTCACGATCGGAATTTTTTTGAATGCGTACACCACGGCTAACCATTCTTTCTCTGTCGTGGTGTAACGTTGATTCCGCTCATTTCATTGTTTTACTTGGGCATAGTGTATAGGCCCTTCTAAAATGTTTCTCATGACGTTGCTCCAAGACTGTTACACCCTAAGGCGAAATCGCCTTGAATCGCACATAAAGTTCAAATGACTCATTCCTGTCTGGAGTGGAGCAATCAGGATTGGAGCCTCGGTTAGATTCTTTTTTGAGAGTGTTAAATGCTTTAATACACTCTTTGGAGAAATAAAACGGAGTCTCTTTTTCAAGCAAATGGGTCATGGGACGGGCTATTTTTGAGAAATTCTGGATGAATCTTCTATAAAACCCGGCATGCCCAAGAAAACTACGGACACCTTTTATAGTAGTCAGGTGAGGGAGCTTTGCGATAACGTCAATCTTAGCTCGATCGACCTCATATGCTCTGAATTGGATGATCTTATGTCAAGGAACAATGCCTTCCTTACCATTGAAATGGCTTTTCTCCCAGATTTTAAAACTAAATTGGTGTCTTCACACCGCTTTGCATGCTTTTCCAAATGGCTTAAGCATGTAGAGAAAGAACTTCCAAAAACCGAAAAAAGTCATCTCATAAATACTTTCATTGTTTTTTCTATAATGTCGTTGGAAGATTGCATATAACCATCTCTGGATGTGCCTGGAGCATTGCAGAGGCAAAGGGCATGCGGCGGTAGCAAAGGTTCGTATGGTAGAAATTGTTGTCTTTTCCCTGATCATTCTGGGTCGATGGGTATTTGAAAATAACCCGAAGAAACCTCGAGAAAACAATAGTATTCGTTTCCCGCAAGCCTTCTCGAGCATTTGGTCCATGAATGGTTGGTGGAAATTGGTCTTTTCGGCGTGGCTTCATTCAACTTTCTGTAAGTCAATGCATACTCGCAATCCCGTTAAACTAATCGTGTTGGGATCAACTCATTTTGCTTCATTCCTCAATACGGTTTTAATACGACTTTCTTTGGTACACAAGTGTACCGGGCTTACCTAGGGATTCCGAGATAGTGGTTAAATTAATCCCAGCGTTCAAGAAGTTTTTCAACTTCTTTTTTTATGACATCGTGGATTTTTGTGGGTTTACTCGTCTCTGATGTTGGACCGCTGGTGTGTAGTCCTCTTCCATTAGAATTTTGTGAGTACAAAATTCTGGGTTAATACCCTTGATATCGGAGAGTTTCCAAGCGATGGCTCGCTTGTGGGACTGCAACACCTTTATAAGAGTGGCTTTCTCCCAGACACTTAAATCTTTAGCAATGATGACTGGTAACTTGTTGTCACCCTCTAAAATGATATTCGGGTGGGGAGGTAGTCCTTGAGATCGACCTCGGGATGCTTCTTCAATGATGTTTGCGAGGTTTGCTTCACAAATCTTAAGTTCTTTTCTAACCTTAGGAAAATGATTTGCATGGTTGAGAAGTGGTGATAAGGGCTCACTATTTAGGATAGCTTCAAGAAGAAGAATGTCTTTCTTGGGATCACATTCGGCATCATCAATTCCTGACTTATACGAAGTATCAGAAAGTTCAGCCTCGATTTTCTTCAGAATGAAACATCACTACCCTCGAATGAAGTGAGGGTGGGTGATAGTGGGTATCAACAATCGGTTCAAAGTAAGAAGTGGAATTTCCATTTTTTTAAACTTCGATGAATCCTAAAATCTCTTGAGAATATTCCTCACACGCTATATTCAATAAGTCGACCTTGGTAACTGATTCCATGGCATTGAGGAGAATTTTTTCGTATCTCATACTTTGAAAAGTCACGGACTTGGTCATCATGTATTAAGGTCATCTTTTCACCGTGTACATCAATCAAGGCTCTTGCCGTTTCTTAAAAATGGTCTTCCTAAAATCAACGGGACTCTAGGGTCGGCATCATAGTCAACTACCACAAAATTGGCTGGAAAGTAGAAGGTTCCAACCTTCACAAAAACATTTTCGGCTATGCCGGTGGGAGTGGAAGTCGATCGGTCGGCTAACTCGAGTATCATCCTAGTTTTGGTCAGTCTTTGGAGATTAAGCTTTTCAAAAACGGAGAGTGGCATTAGATTGATGCTTGCACCGAGATCGGCCAGGGCCAAGCATTCATCCAACTCTGGGAATCACATTGGTTCAGAAATCTACCTAGGTTCCATAATCTTCTCGAGAAATGTCTTTAGGTGATGCCCCGAGCAATTTTCATTAACCGGTGTTTTGGTTAATTCCAAGATCTTGTCTTTGTTGTTCAAAAGCTTTCTGAACATCGGTGCAAACTTAGGCATGTGCAGGAGAGCATCCGCGAAGCTCAGCTCGAAGTGGAGATTCCGAAAAATTTCCATAAATTTCAAAGCTAAAAGGTCGTCCTTTTCGCGGATTTTCTCCTTGTTTACCCTAGATGGATATGGTAAAGTCGTTTTGGTTCTAGGCATGACAACTGGTTCATCAACTTGGACTATCGGAGGTTGGACGTCTTTGGTACTTCCGTTAGGAAGCACCGTGTCCTTTGTCACCTCGGCTTCAACTTCCACCACCGGAGGTGGAATTTGAGGTTCGTCATATGAAACACCGCTTCTGGTGGTGATTGCTTTCAATTCACCCTTCGGGTTAGCAATGGTGTTGCTAGGAAGAGAACCCGAATTTGAAGTAGAAGCTTGGTTAGAATTTACGATTTTGGTGAGCAAGTCGGTTATGTTGGACATTTGGTTTTGCATGTTTTGCATAACCGCATCATTAGCCTTGACATAGCTTCAAAAAATCAGTTTTTGACACACCCGAGCTTGATGAGCGGGTGCTTGGTAAGCTGGGTATGGGTGTTGATTAACGGGGGTTGGTACATTGGGCGCTTGTCGTTGAACTGGGGTCGGTTGGATTTGACCCTGGGTATAAGCCATCAATGGTTGTGGTTTTGGTTCAATGATTTTGTTAGTTGTCTAGCTGTTGTGTTGTGTTGCATGGGAGGAAAACCGGGTGGTCTGATTTGGTTTGCCATCGGTGGCGGACGGTAACCGGAATTTCCTTGGTTGAAATTTGCTGCGGCTGCTTGCGAGACGTATTCTTGGATGTTATCTCGGTAATTGTTGCTATCGGTAGCCGGACAATTACGATATGAGTGGGCACCACCGCAGGTAACACAACTTTGCTCAACCGCTTTTACGGGAGCGGGAGCTGGAACTGGAGATGTCTGCTTGTCGAGAAGTAGAGCTCTAACCATATCTTTCAATTCAGCAACATCGGGAGATACTCCGGAGGTGGAAGCGCTCGTACTCACTTTAGCAACAATGGCTTTGCTTCGGGAGTGACGAACTTTGGACTTGCTCTCGATGATGCTTGAGCAATCAGCGGGCCTTTTGTCCAAAAAGTTACCACCTGCGGCGGAGTTCAAAGAGTCTTGATCATTAACATTTAAGGCATTGTAAAATGTATCAAGTTGGTGAAGCTCCGAGAATCCATGATGTGGACATGCTCGGAGAAGATCTTTGAATCGATCCCAAGCCTCACTAAACGACTCATCAAATCTTTGTTTGAAATTGGTAATTTCGTTCCGAAGATTTGTCGTTTTAGAAGGTGGGAAAAACTGATTTATGAATTTAGCAACGAGGTCATCCCATGTCTGAATTGATCGAGGGGGTTCTTTCTCAAGCCATATCCGGGCTGCCCCCTCGAGAGAGAAAGGAAAAAGCATCAACTTAATTGATGTGGTCGGGACATTAGGATATCTCAAAGTAGAGGTAATTTTATTGAAGTAACGGATGTGGGCATATGGGTCCTCTTTGTCATGTCCGAAGAACTGTTTGTTCTGGAGAAGAGTTAGCAACCCATGCTTGATCTTGAAATTTGCTGCTGCGATTTCAGGAACAACAATTGCGTCCTCGTATCCCTCGGTGGGAACCTGGAGCAATTCTGCTCGATTATCAGCCATCGATTCTTTGGGAGGTTCAACAAGATTCGGAGGAACTTGTTGTTGTTGTCGATGATGTTGTCGAAGACGACGAGCTTGAGAACGAGTGCGCATGCACTAAATAGAGAATAAGAAGAGTATTTTTGGTTTTTCAGTTTATTCACAATCTATTTTAAACGGACAGGAACCTAAAACTAGACAACTTGAACCCAAATAGTCTACTTACTTCACGGTAGCTCTCAAAAAGATAAACGCACAGGTGAGCGGAGGAGTAGGAATAGCGCGAAGCTTATTTCTCCTTTCGGGTCGTAGTTCCTAGGAACAACCCTCCTTATACCCACTTTATAGCTTGTTTAACTTTTCAAGGTGAGCCGTATGTCGTAAGAGACACAAATGGCAAGTTTTAAATCTTTTGTTCGAGGTGGGAACCAATAAGTTCACCGGAAGTTATTATGATAATACCTCAATTGAGAATATTATATTTTGGTATTTTTACCAATTTGTGAATTTTATTTCTTTTTTATGGACAATGTTTTTATATTTTTGGTTTTTCTTTTGTTTTTGTATGATAATTATACTAATAAAAGAAAATGAAAAATATTTTTGTACTTTTTATATTATTTTTATAAAAGAAAATATTCACAGATTCAAACACAAATTGTCAAATGTAACGAAATTCGTTTCACAGCCTCCCCGGCAGCGGCGCCAAAAATTGACTCGCGCGTTCTTACACCTTATTATATATAAATAAACATAGACATCTATAAATATATAACAAGGATCAGGACCCACAAAATCAAAGAAACCGGAAGCAGTATAGAGTGTTCCCGGGTCGTTATGTCCCAACGAGGCTAGAATGGAGTATCGAAAGACGATTGATGATTGGTGTTTGAATAGGACAAGGATGTGGATATGATTGGATCCTAAAACTAATAAGCAATTGAACAAGAAGATAATTAAGGAACATAAGCTAGAACAAGCATAAAAGCTAGAAATAGCAAAAACACTTAAAACTTTTACACTAAGACACAAATAAGCTCAAATAAGCTTAAGACAAATCAAATATGCTAAACTAACTCTAAATAAGTTTTAAGATATGGGACGACATCCAAGTTGTCCTGGGTTTTTGTTGGGCGGGAAATAGGGCTTTTAGGGAAGTAGGCAGCTTTGGTCCCCTCAAGTTGTATAACTAGCTAGGGCTCAACACGCCCGATCGAGTCAAAAATTATTTTCATTCTACCCACTAGGAAAGTCAAAACTGTGACAAAACACTTATTTTATTTTTGAAAATTATAAATTTTTTGATTTTTTAAAATTTTTTTTTTTTTTTTTGCAAAAATTTGGTGGTAAAAACGGGATTACATGACAACAATGGCTGCAGGCAAAATCAAAAAAATCAAATCGAAGATCCCCCCCCATACTAGAACTAAACATCGTCCTCGATGTTTTGAAAGGGGCACCTACGTAAATCTAAGGCCGTTTATTAAGTGTGCCAAAAGATAAAACGTTAGTCGATTAGATTTGGATACTGAATTCCCAAAATGAAGCTAAGGATGTGAAACTCTTGTGGATGAAAGATAAAACTGAGAGCACGAGAGTCTTCACAATCCGGGCAATCCTGGACAATTAAAAACACAAACACGAAACACGGGTAATGGAAAAAAAATGAGCCTCCATACAACAAGAAAACACTTATTTATTTTTACACAATACTATGATAAGCATGGGGTGCCTCCCACGAAGTGCTTGTTTAAGGTCCCGATGCTTGACCCATTTCCCTGAATTCAATTGTCCTTAGGGAAGGTTTGGAGATCCGGGACAACTTCGGTTGGTATGTCCCCTCCAAAATAGTGTTTTATACGATGACCATTCACTTTAAAGTTGGGCCCGGAGTTTGAATAAACTCGACGGTGCCATAAGGAAAAACTTGGACAATGGTGAATGGTCCAGACCAACGGGATTTCAATTTGCCCGAGAAAATCTTCAGTCTAGAGTTGAAGAGGAGGACACGATCACCAACGTTGAAAACGCGGTTTTTGATCTTAGCATCGTGTATCTTCTTGGTCTTCTCTTTATAGATTAAAGAATTTTCGTAGGCCTGATCACGAAGTTCATTTAGTTCATTCAGTTGAACTTTCCTGTGATCACCCGCAGTTTGAACATCAAAATTTGTATGCTTGAGAGCCCAGTAGGCTTTGTGCTCTAACTCGATCGGTAGATGACATGCCTTCCCGTACACAAGCTTATATGGAGTACACCCGATGGGTGTTTTGTAAGCTGTGCGGAAGGCCCATAAAGCATCATCTAACTTGTCCGACCAGGAGGCACGATTTTCTCCCACGGTTCTCTCAAGAATGCGCTTTAAACCACGATTTGACACCTCTACTTGCCCACTTGTTTGTGGGTGATACGCGGTGGAGAGACGGTGAGTGACTCCGTACTTAAGCATGACTTTTGTAGGCTAATGGGTATCGAAGGTTTTGCAGGGTAGAAGGATAAGGGACACATTCCAAGTTTGTAACTGGGTTTTTTGTTGGGGCGGAAAGAAGGCTTTTGGGTAAGTAGGCAGTTTTTGTCCCCTCAAGTTATATATCTTGAATCATTCTTGCCCGTTTTGCAATTTGACCCTTGTCTTCTTAAATTCTTGTAATACAACTTTGGAGGTTTGCAGTTTTACCCTCAAGTGTATTTTCTTCTTTGGAATGACTTTGACTTTGTTCTTTCCATTCCCGTTCTTGACTGTGATTGCTTTTGGCTTTTCTTTGATCCTTGTCTTGAATATCCGAATCCCCTGCACAATACAAAATGCAAAACATACAAATACAATTATTTGTAAACAGTTTTTTAGTCTTTTAAGTCCATTTTTAATGGAAAATGGTATGTGTAAGTAAGCACATACCAAAATCCCCCATACTAAGGTATTGTCGTGTCCTCACGCAATGTTATGAAGTAAACACTTAAGAAACCAAGCATCTTAATTCCCCCTTGAACTAATATCCTCGAAAATAGCTAGGCGCTGTAAGGAAACTAAGAAACCAATAGCTTTTGATGAGGTCCCGTTTTCAAACCAATTTTCATATGACACTAACTATAACCTACTAATTTTGGGCTTATCCTATTTCTTTCTTAACTACCTGTGTCGACTTCCTTTATTATTATCAACATTGGGATCATAGAGGAGAAGCGAGACATAGAATAAGTCTACGATGTCTTGACCGATAAAATTCCATCGTCCCCAATATTTCACATAGATCCAAAACCAAGCAAATTTAAACAGAGATCATTTGTCCATATAAGTCTAAATGTTAAGCACATCATACTTATGACCTTGTTGAACGTTTAACTCCCAAACATGGATATTATATTAAATGTGTGGTACTCATTTTCAACTCAACCATATAGATCAACGTATTTCCTTAGTCGTAAATTCAAGAAGGAATCATTCTCAAAGCAACAACTTATTAGGACCTTTAACGTGATTTTAAAAACAAAAGTTAACTGTAGAATATTTTGCAACATCTTCATCATCATAATCATTAAGTTTCTTAAAGCTAGAATGCGTTGCTTAGTTTGAACTCCTACCCTAGCCCGCTTCCCTAGTAGAAAATCACAACAACGATCGGTGTTCTTATTGGAAAACCCACCCCGTTTGCTCAGCGGAGTGGAAATCACATCACACTTCTTCCTAATATGGCTAAAGGATAGGTGTCTTAGTTTGAACGCTCACCTCAAACCTCGCTTCCGTGAGATATCACAACACACCAAATCCCTAGAAGTAAAATTCTTAGTTTTGAACCCCCACCTCGGTTAGCGGAGTAGGGAACACATCTACACCTTCATCAACTTGATCCATATACTCAAATGTATGCTTCCATTGGCATAATTCGCAATATTCATCATTTGCATCACATTCAAACTCCTGCTTCTTTGGCATTTTATCTTTTAAATTACTAAAACAAAAAACCTCGTGTAAAAGAATCAAGTACAATTGAGCTTTTGTTCTAAAACAGCGATTGACTTAGTTGAATTGAAAGAAGCACGTATGATTTAGGTGGATTAGAAGCTAATGGAGAAAAAGCCACAAGTTTACTCATATAGGTTTAAGAAAATCTTGCTCAGCACATAAACTTATATTTAATCTCTATCACTTCTTGTTCTTCACCTATAAAATTTCGAAACACAATTCGTGAATGAAGCTTAGCCTACAAGGCGGAAAGTTGAGGAACTAGCTAGGCTGCTCAAAAATTATTCTCATTCTACCCATTAGGAGAGTCGAAACTGTGACAAAACACTTATTTTATTTTTGAAAATTTTAAATTTTAAATTTTTTTTATTTTTTTTGGTATTTTTGTAAAAAATTTGGTGGTAAAAACGGGATTACGTAACAACAATGGCTGCCGGCAACAATCAAATCGAAGATCCCCCCCCATACTAGAACTAAACATTGTCCTTGATGTTTCAAAGGGGTACCTACGTACATCTAAGGCCGTTTATGAAGTGTGCCAAAAGATAAAACGTTAGTCGATTAGATTTGGATACTGGATTCCCAAAATGAAGCTGAGGATGTGAAACTCTTGATAAAAATATAAGCACGGGAGTCTTCACAATCTAGGAAATCCTGGACAATTAATCAACACAAACACGAAACACGGGTAATGGAAAAGGCGAGCCTACACACAACAAGAAAACACTTATTCAATTCTACACAATACTACGATAAGCATGGGGTGCCTCCCACGAAGCGCTTGTTTAAGGTCGATATGCTTGACCCGTCACTTGAATTTATTAGATCATAGGGAATGTCTGGAGATCTGGGACTACCAACTGTGGTACGTCCCCTCCAGAGTAGTGTTTAATACGATGACCATTCACTTTGAAATTTGGCCCATAGTTTTGGGATAACTCGATAGTGCCATATGGAAAAACTTGGGTTACAATGAATGGTCCACTCCAACGGGTCTTAAGCTTGCAAGAAATTCTTCATCCTAGAGTTAAAGAGGATGGACTCGTCACCGACGTTGAACACCGGTTTTTGATCTTGGAGTCATGGATTCTCTTTGTTTCTCTTTATAGATCAAAGAGTTTTCATAGGCATGTTTCACGATGTTATTAAAGTTCATTGAGTTGAAACTTTTCTGTGATCACCCGCGGTTTTGATATCAAAGTTTGTATGCTTAAGGGCCAAGTAGCTTTGTGCTCGATGCTCAATCAGAAGATGAACATGCCTTCCCGTATACTAACGTGTATGAGTACACCCGAATGGGTTTTTTTGTAAAGATGTGCGCGGATGGAAAGCCCAAAGAGCGTTGTCTTCTAATTGTATCGACCAAGAGGCCACGTTTTCGCCCACTCGTCTTTCAAGAATTCTTTTAAAACCAACGAATTGGATACCTCAATTGTCCAATTGTTTGTGGCATGATCGCTGGTGGGAGACGATGAGTGACTCCATATTTAAGCATGACCTTTGCAAACTGGTCATTGCAAAAATGGGTTCCGCGATCACTTATGATTGCACGAGGGGCACCGAATCTGGCGAAGAGAGATTTAAGAAATTTGCAAAACAACCGGGCGGGCGTCATTGGTGGAGGCGCTTTTGCTTCATAACCCTTTTTGATAAATAATCAACGGCACGCTAGTATATATTTGTTCATCTTGAAGATGGGAACACGTACCATAAAATCAATGCCCCCTACATTTCAAAGATTATCGCCAAAACTTGGATAGAGTTTTGAGGCATCTCATCACGTTGCGAAATTTTGCCTTGACGTTGACAAATGTCACATCGGGTGACAAAGTCGTGGGCATCCTTGTAGATCGTTATGGTTGGTTTGGGGCAATAAATCTATGAATCAAAGATCTTTTAGCGGTCTGTATTGGATCGTTAGTGTCCCCAGTGGGTCCACTGTGGCAAGCTTTAAGAATGTCAAAAGCTTCTTGCCCCGAAACACAACGCCGAATCACTTGATCAGCACATATCTTAAATACAAGAAGGGGTCGTCCCAAAAGTAGTGTTTGACGTCTTTGAAAAACTTTCTTTTCTGCTGAGACGAACATCCCTCTGATTCACAAAATTCCTGACATGGTAGTCTTGCAAAATCGGCAAAACCATGGGGCCATTATCATCACACGAAGGTAACCATCCCCAAGTGTCTCCGAGAGGAAATGTTTCCGTAATTTCTTTTTTCTCGAGTCATTTGATGGGGTATTTTAAGTATAGAAAGGTGGTCTGCGAGAGATTTATCTGCACCTTTTTTATCAACGGATAAACGACCATCAAATTCTTGGAGAGCAAAATCCCGGAGCATTCATGGTTTAATATTCTTGCTTAGCAAGCAAGGACTTGAGGAGTCGTATTAATGTTCGTTATTCACTATGCTTATTTGGACCAAGACAAGATATGGACGGTATTTCTCGAAAAGCCATTACACCACGGCAGTTATTCTTTTTCCGTTGTAGTGAATGTGCTTGAGCTAAGTCATACTTTTGCTCAATACAGTGTATCGACCTGGGAAGTGCTTGGTCTTACGTTCGCCCTAGGACTTGCCCAACAGCCAAATCACTTGCATCAAATATGATTTCAAAAGGGGCAGTCCCAATCGGGACAATAGAATTGGAGCCTGTGTTAAAACTTCATCTTAAGGGTTTCAAATGCTTCGATGCATTCCTTCGAGAAGCATAAACGGAGCAGTTTTATTTTTCAAGAGGTGGGTTATAGGCCGAGCGATTTTGGGAAAAATCCGAATAAATGTCCGTTAGAATCTGGCTTGTGACAGAGAAGAAAAAACTGCGAAATACCCTTCACGGTAGTGGGTGAGGTCTACTTTGCAATGACATCATCTTTTGAATTTATCAAACCTCACTCCCAATACTTAGAAATCTTATGGCCAAGGCACTATTCCTTACCTTTGACCATAAAGCTTAAAAAAATGGCTAACTTTATCCCCTTGTCTTTTCGATCATGTCATGGAAGATTGCCATCATACATCATTGAAACGTGCCAGGTGCATTACATAGCCCAAAAGGCATGCGGCGGTAGGCAAATGTTCCATATGGGCAAGTAAATGTTGTCTTCTCTTGATCCTTCTGGTCAATGGGAATCTAAAAGTAACCCGAGAAACCATCGAGGAAACAATAGTATTGGTTTCCCGTGAGTCTTTTGAGCATTTGATCCATGAATGGCAATGGGAAATGGTCTTTTCGGGTGGCTTCATTCAACTTTCTATAGTCAATGCACACTCTCTACCCCATGACTAATTGAGTTGGTATCAAATCGTTATCATCACTTTTGATGACGGTTATGCCACCCTTCTTTGGTACACAGTGTACCGGGCTTACCCATGGGCTGTCAGAGATTGGATAAATTAATCCGGCGTCAAGAAGTTTTTCAACCTCTTTTTTAATAACGTCGTGGATCTTTGGGTTTACCCGTCTTTGACTCTAAACTGTTGGTTCGTAGTCCTCTTCCATAAGGATTTTGTGAGTATAAAACTCTGGATCAACACCCTTGATATCGGAGAGTTTCCAAGCGATGGCTCGCTTGTGGGACTTTAGAACCTTGATAAGAGCTGCCTTTTCCTCATCCTTCAAGTCTTTCACAATTATGACGGGCAACTTGTTGTCGCCTTCCAAAAATGCGTATTCTAAATGAGGTGGCAAGTCCTTGAGTTCAACCTTGGGAGGCTCATCAATTGATGATTTAACGGTTTTAGCTTCACCTTTGAGTTCTTCCCGGATTTTGGGCGAATAATCTTTATGATTCGGAAGAGGAGGTAACGGTTCACTATTGAGAAGTGCTTCCAAAATAAGAATGTCACCTTCCGGATCATAGTAAGTAGCATCAATTTCTCGTAAAATTGGCTCGTCATTGATAGCTATAAAAGCATTTGCTTCTTCGAGAAGGAGAAAATCACTATCCCCGAAAGGAGTTAGTGTTGGTGACGAATTTGAAACAATTGGATCGTAATCCGGAGAAGGATTACCATATGCAACTGAATCAAAAAAACCTAGGACTTCTTTCGAGTATTCTTCACATGCCAATTTAATGACGTCAATTCGATTCGCCGTCATATGATTGTAATTAGCCGTGTATCTCGAAGTTTGGTCCAGATTGAAGGTGATGGCCTCTTTGCCAACACGAAGGGTTATTTCACCTTCGTAAACATCTATTAATGCATGAATAGTCTTTAAGAAACTACTCCCGAGGATTAAAGGTACTCGAGGGTCTGGCTTAAAATCAACGACCACAAAATCTGCCGGAAACTGGAACTTTCCCACCATTAAACGGACGTCTTTAGCAATACCGATTGGTTCAGTGATTGAACGATCTGCTAGCTCTAGCTTCATGCAAGTGGGAGTTAGTTCGGGAAGAGAGAGATTTTTCCAGACGGGGTATGGCATAAGATTAATGCTTGCGCCGAGATTGGCCAAGGCATTGCATGTATTAATCCCTGAATATTCACATGGAATAAGAAATCGGCTAGGGTCTCCAAGTTTTTTCGGTAACTTGTTTAGGATGACTGCTGAGCAATTCTCGTTCAATGGAATTCTAGCCATTTCACTCAACTTCTCTTTGTTTCCGATTAAAGTTTTTAGAGTCGAGGCAAATTTTGGTATAAGAGTCAAGGCATCCGTAAAGCTAATTTCGAAACTCCAATCTCTAAAGATTTTGAAGAATTTCTCAATTTGATCGTTAGCTTTTTCACGGCGTCTTTCATCATTTCTTCTTGAAGGAAATGGAATTGATGTTCGTTGGTTAGGCCTCGGAACACTAACGGGATCAACAACTGGCTCGGAAGTTGGATTTTGAGTTTGGACTTAAATAACCGGAGGTTGGATGTCTTTGATGCTTTCGTTATTAGTAGGAAGCATCGTATCCTTTGTAACCTCGGTATCACGATTCATCATTTTCGGAGGAGAAGATGAAGTAGAAAGAATCGCGGGTCCTTGATATGCAACACTACTTCGGGTGGTGATACCTTTCAAATCTTCCTTCGGGTTGGTAATGGTGTTACCCGGGAGAGTTCCCGAACCTGAAGTAGAGGCGGTGTTCATTTTGATAAAGTTACTTAGCATACTTTCAACCCTTTGGTTTGAAGTAGCCAAGTTGTTCAATTGAGCTTGCAGGTTTTGACCTTGGTTTTGCAAAACTTGATTTTGGTTTTGCATATTCCTCATAACCGCATCATTAGCCTTTACGTAGCTATCAAAATCGGTTTTAGACACACCTTGTGTCTGAGGAGCGGGAGCTTGGTAAACAGGAGCTTGATAAGCTGGTGGTTGATTAACCTGGGGTTGGTAAATTGGTCCTTGACTAAAATTATTACCCCGATTTTGGTTAAAATTATTCCCCCGATTTTGACTGAAATTGATCCCCCGATTTTGGTTGTTTTGATGGTTTTGCATAGGTGGAAAACCGGGAGGTCGAATTTGGTTTGCAACCATTGGAGGTCGGGCACTGGTATTTCCTTGATGGAAATTAGCCGCAGCGGCTTGAGAAACGTAAGCTTGAATATTGTCATGATAATCATTGCCATCGGTGGCGGGACAACTTTGATATGAATGAGCTCCACCGCAAGTCACACAACTTTCCTCGACCGCTTTTACGGACGCGGGAGTTTGGGATTGATTCTTTTTATCAAGGAGCAATGCTTTGACCATATCTTTGAGTTCGGAGACATCGGGAGAGATACCGGAGGTGGAAGTGCTTGCACTCACTTTAGCAACAACGGGTTTGCTTCGTGAATTGCGAACTTTGGATTTGCTCTCGATGATTTTTAGACATTCTCGGGGCATTTTATCCAAAAAGTTACCACCCGCGGCGGAATTCAATGAATCTTGATCATTTGTGTTCAAGGCATTATAGAATGTATCGAGTTGATGCAATTCTGAAAACCCATGATGCGGGCATGCCCTAAGAAGATCATTGAATCGGTCCCATGCTTCATAAAACGATTCGTCAAATCTTTGCTGAAATCTCGTGATTTCATTTCTAAGATTTGTCGTTTTAGAAGGAGGAAAGAATTTGTTAATGAATTTCGACACAAGATCATCCCATGTAAGAATCGATTGAGGGGGTTCTTTGTCAAGCCAAATCCGGGCTGCCCCCTCGAGGGAAAATGGGAAAAGCATAAGCTTAACCGACGTACTCGGGACGTTCGGAAACTTCATCGTAGAAGTGATCTTGTTGAAATATCGGATGTGAGCATGTGGGTCTTCTTTATCGTGTCCAAAAAATTGTTTGTTTTGAACAAGGTTAAGCAGACCATGCTTGATCTCAAAATTGTTTGCGTTGATCTCGGGAACAACGATTGCATCCTCGTAACCCTCGGTGGGTGCTTCGAGCAATTGAGCCATAGTACGATTATCTTCCATCGTAACTATGGGAGGATTTGGTTTCTCAAGATTTGGTGATTCAACAGAAGTTTGTCGGACTTGTTGTTGTCGACGTTTACGGGCTTGAGAACGAGTGCGCATGCACAAAATAGAAATATAAAAAGAAAATTTACACTAATATTTTTTTTTTTGGTTTTTCAATGATTTATTCACAATGTATTTTAACGGACAATGAGGTAGGACAACTTCAACCAAATAATCTACTTACTTCACGGTAGCTCTCAAAAAGATAAACGCACAGGTGAGCGGAGGAGTAGGAATAGCGCGAAGCTTATTTCTCCTTTCGGGTCGTAGTTCCTCGGAACAACCCTCCTTATACCCACTTTTTAGTTTGTTAATCAAATCGAGGTGAGCCGTACGTCGTAAGAGACACAAATGGCAAGTTTTTAAATCTTTTGTTCGATTTGGGAACCAACAAGTTCACCGGAATTTATTATGATAATACTTTAGTGAAAGTATTATATGATTGATGAATTTTATTTCTTGATTAAGACAATGCTTTTATATTTTTGGTTTTTCTTGAATTTTATATATATACTAAAAAGAAATGAAAAATATTTTTGTATTTTTATAAAAATAAAAGAGATATTCACAAATTCAAACACAAATTTTCAAACGTAACGATAATTCGTTTCACAGCCTCCCCGGCAGCGGCGCCAAAAATTGATTCGTTAAAAATCTATATATATATATATACAATAACACAAGCAAACAATCAACCAATTACCTTTAGCCAATGATTGGTCAAGTGTTCACAAAATTATAATATATATGTGTCCGGAAGTATGATTCCCGGGTCGTTATGTCCTAACGAGGCTTGAATGGAAAATCGAATGACGAATTGATAATCGATGTTTGAATATTACAAGATTATGATTGGTTTTCTATTTCTACAAGTTAAAAATTCAAAAACGATTAAAGAAAACCTAAAAACGAAAGCTAGAATGATTTTAATCTAAAACGTAGACGTAAATGTAAAAACGCGAGGGCTAAAAACCTAAATTACACAATTTTAATCCGAGAACAATTTTTAAACTCAAAATAGATTCTACTTGACTAAAAACGAAGTTAAAAAAACTAGACTAAAAACGGAGTTCGTTTGGTCTAAAAACGAGTGTAAAGAAAAACGGGGACGAATCATGTTCTTTTAAAAAACAAAAAGTTATAAAAATAACCCTATGAGAAAACAAATACTTTTCCTATGAACTATATGAAAAAAGAAATTTAAAAAAAAAGTTCATATTTTTCTGATTTTTATTTTATTTTTTATGAATTTTTAAAGTTTTTAAACAAAATAAATTATAAAAAATACCAAACGTGTATAAAAAAAATCTGGAAAAATTACATAAAATAATTTAAAGATTGACAGTCCTATGAAAAATATAAAAACTTACACAGCTTATCAAATAAGCTGTGTAATAAGCAAAAAGTGGGCTGAAGGCTTAAGGCCCAAAATACCCTTAAATATTAAACCCAACAAACCTCTACCGGATGAGCTATTGTAGCACAGCGGTAGAGGCTTTGGGTTTAAAAGGGTTGAGGGAGGTGAGGTCCCGAGTTCGAGCCTCAGCTCCTTGGGACTTCCCTCCTTCCCCTTTTTTTTCAAAATTTATTTTACAAAGTTAAAAAGCACATAAAATTAAGCATTTTTCTCAACTATGACTTTTTATGAAAGTCACTAATAAGCACGTAAATAAGCTAAACAAGTTGGCAGATTGCCTTTTTGTACTCTAAGTAAAAAAATAAGCTAAGTTATGGACTTTTGGACCTAAATAAGCTGCAAAACAAATAAAATAAGCTATCCTAAGTATTAGCTAACCTAAATAAGCAAATATGAGCCAAAATAAGCAAAATGAATGAGGTAGAAAAGCTAAATAAGCACTTAAGCTAAAAATGGCTATATACTTAGAAATTTAACTAAACAACTAGATAAGCTCAAATAAGCTACAAACAAGGCAAACTTAGGAGAATTAAGCCTAAACAAACATAATAAGCTAACTTAAACCTAAATAAGCTAAAGTGAAAGAGAAATAAGCTGAAATAAGTAAATAAGCAAAAGGGCTTGGCTGCAGGCCCAAAACAGGCCCTTGGGGCACTTTTAGGGCTTATTTTTAAGCCCTTAGAGTGGGACCCAATGGCTGAGCTTATAGGGGCTTAAAGCACACCCTATAAGATATCTAAAAATGCTAAATAGGAAGAAAATGATAAGCTGAAAGACAGCTTAAAGCAGCTGTCAAATTGGGCTTTTGCACAGGGAGTTGGGTGGTCGCTTGGCGGCGCATACGTGGTTATTTCATGTTTGCATCATATACAAACTGGGGGGGGGGTGGGTGGTTGCTTTTGTGTTAAAGTAGGAGTGGGGGTGATGAGAGATTATGAGATTTGTGAGCGCTTGAGGGTGGTGAGTGTATTTCTTGTCTCGCAGAGAGGGTTGAGTGGTTGGGGCTGTTATGGAGAGCGGCTCGCGCGAAGTAAACAGGGGTTGTGCGTGGGTTTTTGTATGGTGTGGAATGTGGGCGTTAGAGAAAGATGGGGCGAGTGATTTTAAGGGTGGGTTTATGAAGCAGAAGTTTCTGGGAGCTGTGAACGAGAGGTGAGGTTGAAGATGATTAGATGGAAGGGTTTGGGTAGTTTGGTGGTAGACAGCGATTTTTGTGGTCAGTGTCGTCTTTTTGTCTACTGCCTTTCTTCGCTTGTTTAGATTGAATGTGAGAGAGCTATTGTTGCAACTGTTTTAGGGGTTGTGGCTACGCTGTGTTTTTGAAGGGCCTCGTCTCTCTCGAGAGTTGATTAGTATTTTTGTCTGTTCGCGTCGCAGCTTTGGGCTCTTGGACGTTTGTTTAGTGGGTCGTGATGTAGGTATCTCCGTAACATGCACTTGTTTTCCCCTTTGAGGGCATCTAGGATGTTTAGTAACTAGGTTAATCTTAGAATAATTTAGTTTATTTTCAGTCAAGTACATCTTTTTACTTTCAGCTTTTTGTAAAACTTTCAAGTTTTAATGCAATTTGAGATTTATTAAATCAATTTACAATTTTCAAGGTTTAACGTTTCTTTCTTATATTGTTTTGTGTTCCAAAAAAGCTATCAGTACCCAGCTTATTTATTAAGTTGGTTTTCATTCTAAGTAAAACTAAAAAGTTAAGTAGTTTTAAAGAATCACAAAAATCACTCTCAAATTTACCACAAGCTCATGTTTCATGGATGAATAAGCCAGTTCTGCGATGGGCAGTATGGACTTCTCACTAGCTTGTTTCATACAAGCTAGAGCTTGTAGATTCTTTGATTGGCCCTGTTTGAGCAAGGGTTTTGTAAGTCTCTCTCTTTTCTTACATTTCTTATTTGCTGTTCTTAGTTAGTACTCTTAGTTTATTTAATACAACTGTTGTTTTTAAGATAATACTGCTAGACTAATTTCAGCTTATTTAAGTGCTTATTCTTAATTAAATTTGCTTATAAGTATTTTACTTTGAATTTTGACAATCTGTTTTTAATTAGTTTGAAATAAAAATGACTTTTGGAAATGTTAAGGTCTGTTTTGAACAAGCAGTACTAACTCCAATTTAGTACTGCTAGTTCACTTTTGGAACAGTACTAACTTAAAGCTACCAGTACTAACTCCAAGTTAGTACTGTTAGTTTTAACAGTTAATACTGGTAGTTAAAACTGTTAGTTCAAATTTTTACATTTTTATAGCTAGCAGTACTAACTCCAAGTTAATACTGCTAGTTAATACTAGCAGTACTAACCTTAAGCTAACAGAACTAACTCAAATCTAGCAGTACTAACTCCAAGTTAGTACTGGTAGTTAATGCTGTTAGTCCTGTTATTAGTACTGTTGTGTTTATCTTATTTAATTTAGCTTAATTGCTTTTTTGTATTTACTTACTTAGAGTTAGCTTAGCTTATTTAATTTGCCTTAAGCTTATTTGAGCTTATTTATGCCTTAGTGTAAAAGTCATTTAAGTGTTTTTGCCATTTCTAGCTTTTATGTTTGTTTTAACTTATTCTCTTTACTTATTTTTATGTGCAATTGCTTATTAGTATTAGCATCCAATCATTCCTTGTGACATCCAAGCACAAATCATCAATCGTTTTGCGATTTTCCATCTCTAGCCTCGTTGGGACATAACGACCCGGGAACACTCTATACTGCTTCCGGTTTTCTTGGTCTCGCGGATTCTCATCCTTGAGTTTATTTATATTTATTATATATACGTTTTTTTAAGGAGTAGTCGTAATGTTTTCAGCGAATCAAAATTATTGGCGCCGCTTGCCGGGGGGGGAGGTTTGAAAAAGAATATCGTACATACGACAAACTTTCTTGTGTTTGAATATGTGGAATATAAAAAAAAAAAAAAAGTAAAAAAATATTTTTTCATTTTCTTTTTTACTTCTATATTTTCATATAAAAAAACAATATATATATAATATATATATATATATTATTATATATATTATATAATAAACTAATTTCCATTAAAAAAAAAAATTCATAAAATTGGTTAAAAAATACCAAAAATATAATATTCTCAATGAAGGTTATTATCATAATTTCCGGTGAACTAGTGGAGTTCCCCAATCAATCAAAAAGATTTAAAAAATTGCCAATTGTGTCTCTTACGACGAAACTTGCCATTTGTGTCTCTTACGATATACGGCTCACCTTGAAAAGTTGAACAAACTATAAAGTGGGTATAAGGAGGGTTGTTCCTAGGAACTACGACCCGAAAGGAGAAATAAGCTTCGCGCTATTCCTACTCCTCCGCTCACCTGTGCGTTTATCTTTTTGAGAGCTACCGTGAAGTAAGTAGATTATTTGGTTTAAGTTGTCTTATCTCATTGTCCGTAAAATACATTGTGAATAAATCATCGAAAAAAAAAAATTTTTAGTGTAAATTTTCTTTTTATATTTCTATTTTGTGCATGCGCACTCGTTCTCAAGCCCGTAAACGTCGACAACAGCAAGTCCAACAAACTTCTGTTGAATCATCCAATCTTGAGAAACTTGATAATCCTCCCATAGTTACGATGGCTGATAATCGTACTATGGCGCAATTGCTCGAAGCACCCACCGAGGGGTACGAGGATGCGATCGTTATTCCGGAAATCACCGCGAATAACTTTGAAATCAAGCATGGTCTTCTGAATCTTGTCCAAAACAAGCAATTTTTTAGAAATGATAAAGAAGACCCACATGCTCACATCCGTTATTTCAACAAGATCACTTCTACGATGAAGATTCCGAACGTACCAAATACGTCGGTTAAACTTATGCTTTTCCCATTTTCTCTCGAAGGGGCAGCCCGGATATGGCTGGAAAAAGAACCCCCTCGGTCGATTGAAACATGGGATGATCTTGTTACGAAATTTATTAACAAATTCTTCCCTCCCTCTAAAACGACAAATCTCAGAAATGAAATCACGAGATTTCAGCAAAAATTTGATGAGACGTTTTGTGAGGCTTGGGATCGTTTCAATGATCTTTTAAGGGGATGCCCTCATCATGGGTTTTCAGAATTGCATCAACTCGATACATTCTATAATGCCCTAAACTCAATTGATCAAGATTCATTGAACTCTGCTGCTGGTGGTAACTTCTTAGACAAAATGCCTCGAGAATGTTTAAAAATCATCGAGAGCAAGTCTAAGGTACGTCAATCAAGAAACAAAGCTGTTATAGCTAAAATGAGTACAAGCTCTTCCACCCCAGCAATCTCATCTGATGTTGCTGAACTCAAAGACATGGTTCGGGCATTGATTCTCCAGCTTCCGCCCCCGTAAAAGTGGTTGAACAAAGTTGTGTAACTTGTGGGGGAGGTCATTCTTATCAAAACTGTCCAGCCACTAATAGCAACATTTACCATGACAATATCCAAGAGTATGTGTCCCAGGCCGCTGCGGCCAATTTCAACCAAGCTAATTCTGGTTATCGACCTTCGATGGTCTCAAATCAAATTCGACCTCCTGGTTTTCCTCCCATTCAGAATCCTCATGCAAATAGTCAAAACAATTTCAATCGAGGAAATAACTTCAATCAAAACAGAGGAAACAATTTCAACCAAGGTCAGATTTATCGACCTCCGGTCAATCAACCAGTAGCTCATCAAGGACCTGCTCCTCAGACACACGGTGTGTCAAAAACAGATTTTGAAAGATATGTCACAGCCAATGATGCAGTGTTGAGAAACATGCAAAACCAAGGTCAAAACCTGCAATCCCAAATGGCAAATTTGACTGACATGCTTTCAAAATTTGTTACTGCTAATACAGCTTCTACTTCCGGTTCTGGAACTCTTCCTGGTAACACTGTTACCAACCCAAAGGAAGATTTAAAAGGTATCACTACCCGAAGTGGTGTTACCATCCAAGGACCGAAAGCAGTTAATCATGACGCCGAGGTGACAAAGGACACGATGCCTCCTGCTAATAACGGAAGCACCGAAGACGTCCAACCTCCTGTTGTTCAAATTCAGTCTCGTAATCCAAATCCTGAGCCCAATGTTGCTCCTGTTGTTACTCCAGTTCCTAAAGCATCAATTCCATTTCCATCAAGAAGAAATGATGAAAGGCGTAAGGAAAAAGCTAACGACCAAATTGAGAAATTCTATGAAATCTTTAGAGATTTAAGTTTCGAAATTAGCTTTACGGCTGCTTTGATGCTTATGCCAAAATTTGCCTCGACTCTAAAAGCTTTAATCAGAAACAAAGAAAAGTTGAGTGAAATGGCTAGAACTCTATTGAACGAGAATTGCTCGGCGGTCATCCTCAACAAGTTACCGAAAAAACTTGGAGACCCTGGCTGATTTCTTATTCCATGTGAATTTTCTGGGATTAATACATGCAACGCCTTGGCCGATCTCGGCGCGAGCATTAATCTTATGCCATATTCCGTATGGAAAAATCTCTCTCTTCCCAAACTAACCCCGACTTGCATGACGCTAGAGCTAGCGGACTGTTCGATCTCTGAACCAATCGGTATCGCCGAAGACGTCTATGTAACGGTGGGAAAGTTCCAATTTCCTACAGATTTCGTAGTCGTCGATTTTGAGCAGACCCTCGAGTACCTTTGATTCTCGGGAGGAGTTTCTTAAAGACCAGTCATGCATTAATCGATGTATACGAGGGTGAGATAACCCTTCATGTTGGCAGGGAGGCCATTACATTCAATCTGGACCAGACTTCGAGATACACGGCTAATTAC
>BQNB010056747.1:0-38535 GCA_026074375.1 Tanacetum coccineum
TTGAACATTTATCACGATTACACATTAGTCAACTAAGTCAATCCATTACACTTAAATCATATTGGTGATGCAAAATCACCAACAATCACTACTCGGAAGCATGTTATCCTTGCCACTAAAATGCATAAAAATAAGTAAAATCACAAACGATTTAACCGTATGAAAGACATAAAAACTTATTAGTTTCCATGTTTACATTCTTATGTGGGGTGAAAAAAATGATAATTAGTTTCAGATTTCATGTCAAATGTCAATTTTGGGCAACTTAAAAGACACCAAAAGGCAAAGCTTACTCAACATTAGTCACTAGACAATTCAAGATTAAAACTTGGTCAGTCAAATTAACGCACTGACCATATGTGACCACAAAACCAAACGCCTCGATAGTATCAAACAAACTTGCAGGTTTCCAGCAATGTAGCATCATTATACGTCATACACAAATAAGCTTATACTAAAAAATATTCATAAATTTTATATAAAACGCGCAAAAGTAATAAAAATCAAGTTAACTAATCAAATTACACACATGATTAGTTCTAAAAATAAATACTGTTGCATTTTTTCTTAAATATATGAAGTGATATTACAAAGAAAAAAGGGTCTAAAATCCATGATTAAAAACAATTTAGGAGGTTATAGCACTATATTATTATGTTACCCATTTGAGGTAAAACAGAGCCTAGATCAACTCATTCATGAGTTAAAGAGGAGATTCAACGCATTCTATAAATAGTCAATCATGTATTCAAAGCTATACTATAAACTGATGGTATGTGTATCATGAATTTATCTATTGAGATGAAAGAAATATTGTTCTTACCCGTTCCATCATCATAATGATGTCCAAAGTGCTTGTAAATCTTTAAAGGGGCACCATAGCCATTTATGACGGAGAATGTCCTAGAGTGAGAAATGCACAGAATAAGGCCAATAAACGATGGTCTCTTGTATTTAGCAATCTACAGAATCAAGAGGTTAGTTACTACTATAACCGGCAATGAAACTGTTAAACAATGATTCATACAACTACACACAACCTATGCCTACCTTGTAGAGAAAAGATTGTTCACTCCTATAGCACTCATAAAGAAAATCAAGAAAGCTTTGAATGACAGCTGCAACAACAACACATATAAGAGGGTAAATAAGATAAAGAAACTTGCAACTCGAAGAACCATTCAGCTAAAGTCAGACACTTCTTGTTAGAGCCTAAACTTCCAACGCTGCAAATTAAGTGAAAAACAACCAAACGGCTCTCCAGTTGATACGTGAAATTTAGAGTGTGTTTTGCACAGGAACAGAAAACGGTACATCTATTGATATCAAATTAACAAATTACTGATATGCCTTAGTTGGATAACTTAAGTTGGGCATGATATGATCCTTTTTGACCCTTTACCTGACCTGCCTTGCCTCACCCCACCATTTCTCAAAGCGATACGACCATCTTTCCCGTGGATAAACCTTTTGCTGCTTTCTACATAAAAGAGCCGAATATTAGTATGACAACTAATAAGAAAAATTTGTAACATAATCTGTTACATGCCATGTACATATAAGGGAAAAAATGCAGCAGCCTATGGTACCCGATCTTTGTTGTTTCCAAGAATATCGGTGTAACCATCATTCAGGACGACATTTCTCCAAACACCCCCTTACCTGCAGAAAATTTGTATATCAGCAGGCTAAGCACTTTTATAACTTTATATGAAGATGAAATCATACATCACCTTGGAACTTAACCCATTCATTCACACGGGTAAGAATTGGGACAGATACATCTAAATGCTGTAAAACAAACTGGAATATAAGATAAAAAATTTTCTGGAAATACGTACCTTGATCACGCGATGTATTGTTGGAATTTGACGTCCCTACATGTAAACAATAGTAGAAAAATAGAGATTAGTTTGGTCCGCTTATTAAGTAGTAATGATAAAGCATTTGTCAATACATACAAATGCTACATTGCCACCTTAAATATTTACTAATAAAAAAGGAATTATTTGATGAATTACAGCGCAAAAAAGTCAGACCGATTAAAAAAAAATTAACTGATGTGTGTAGACGAACATTAAGTTGGGCATGATATGCCTTAGTTGGATAACTTAAGTTGGGCATGATATGATCCTTTTTGACCCTTTACCCTTTACATATAAATGAACAACGTTTGCTCGCCACAATATTTAGTTACCGGATACCCGCCGTCGCATTGCGCGGGTACCCGTCTAGTAAGGGTACATGGACAACGGCTTTCAAGAAAAATAATAGATAAACACAACAATAGTTAGTGATGGAACAACTAATCTCTTTAAAGTCGATCTTAAATGATAAATATAACACAAATTGTAAATAGAAGGATAAACGTAGACATTGCTAGTAAGGTAAATAAACACAACACACAAAAACATCAATAACGCTAGTTTTAGTTCGGATAATTAGTTTCTTAATCTTAACTAATAAACAAAAACAACTTAGATCAAAAAGTTGTGCTAATAGA
Organism: Tanacetum coccineum; assembly: GCA_026074375.1. Lineage (NCBI taxonomy): Eukaryota > Viridiplantae > Streptophyta > Magnoliopsida > Asterales > Asteraceae > Tanacetum > Tanacetum coccineum. The sequence continues at coordinate 2,504 of BQNB010056747.1, forward strand.
TGTGAATGACAGTTGGGGTTGGAGGAATATACTTAGACTGAGAAAGGGGGTGAGACAACATATGTTCTTTAAAATGGGGAATGGGGATCAAACTTCTGTATGGTTTGATCATTGGGCTGAAATTGGTGTTCTAAGTGATTTTGTGTCATACAGAGATCTATATGATGCTAGATTGAAGGCAAATTTGACAGTTAGTGAATTTGTTAAGGGAAATAAATGGACAAATGCCTAATGAATAGGACTTCTATATTCCTCTGATTTATCAATTGCCTGCAATCACATCGAATCAAGACCATATAGATATTTTGATGTGGAAAAGAAGAGAGTGGATTGGGAGACTTTTCAGTTAGACAAAACTTCTTATGATCGTTCAAAAAGTACTAAAGAGTGGTCACTTGGAGCACACTGGGTTGGTTCTCCCAAAATAAATCTAAAACAAGCTTTCATTCTCATGCTTGCTATTTAGGGAAACATACTACTGAAGATAACGTAAGAAGATGGTGATCCTATATATACGATGGTCTTTCGTTTTGCTATGAAGATATGGAAACTCACATGAGCATGCAATTTTTCAAAGTGAATTTTACCAACAATATTCGGAGAATGAAAAAAAAAGAAAAATTAAGTTTCAATACATCAGTGTGCTGATTTGGATTGGCATGTAATTATTACGAAACTCTCAAAATTGGCAAAATGTAATACTATTGCAGTATTATTAGTAAAGACTTTGTTGTGCAGCAAGGTGTCCTACCTAATATGCAAAAAGGAATAGTAGAAGTCTTCAGGAGATGTTAGAAGAGAACATTGATAGTATGAATTACCAATTTCAATAATACCATCAAAATTGAGACTGCCTAGCTTAAATTTCAAACAGGTCTCAAGCTGCACTTAGAAACTGAATATATTGGGACATCAAAATGAATGTTGTGAGACTGTTTGTTGATTTAACATACTATGTAACCAGATTAACTACGAGTAACGCACTGATTGGATATAGTTTTAAAGCACATAGAATTAGACCTAAATAAAGTACATAATTATACCAAAGTAAAATATTTACTTACCTCTTGATCTTGAACTTGAAACGAGTAGCGTTAAATAACGCCCCTCTAACGGTTGCTCACACAAACACGTCAATCGAGAACGAGTTGATTGCTAGTCTACCTCCCGGAACCAAACACCACGTGGTCTTGAATCAATTACCAAACGCTAAACCTCGTGAGCTTGTACCGAAAACCAAACACCCTTTTGTAGTTGAACCAAAAAATCAAGAAACCCTAAGATGGGTTTTGGTTGTTGTCCGAATCGTAAGGAGAACAAGGAACCCCGGTAAACCCTAATACTGGTTTTGGTGTTCTTTGATTTGAACTCGATTCGATACCTAAGAGGTTTTGGGATCCGATCGAACTGACTAATGGAAGAAAAATAAAAACACTTTGCAGTCCATTGATTTTCATGTGTAGGTTATAAGTAAACATGCTGTAATTCATTCCTTTCATGCCATGTGGTAGTCTTCCTGCCTATAGGACAAAAAAAACCAAAAGGAATAGACAGAAATGACTTATGGTTTTGGTTATAAAATGTCGTCCGAATGTTTGTGATGTTGTGGACGAATCAATGCACTAATTGAGGATGAAAGGTGTTTATATAGGCACCAAATTCTAGTTCTAGATAAACTATGACCTCCTCATAATTCTCAACACAAAACAACTTTTTTATACCCTTATCTTTAAAATTATCCTAAACCCCCTTAATATAAGCTAAATGGGTCGGCCAACAAGGTGACAAACCCACAGAGGTTCAGGTTTGTCAATTTAAATCATGTCGGTTCATATTTAAATATTTGTTAACTAGTTAAACAATTAACGAAATTTTAACAACTATTTAAATAATTATCGTGATAAAACATACTTCTAAGTGTTTTAAACGCTGTGCCCCCAAAGGCCTCAAACGGTATTCGAACTATACTGCTAATCCGACTAACCAATAATCCAACATGAGAAGAAGCTAAGTTCAGTGACAAAGGAAGTGAAAAGGGGAAAATTGAAGTATGGAAGTGAGGTATTGCTGGCAAAGTCTGTATGGGGTGTTTGGATATGATTTTATCTCAACTGGTGTATCATATCTGTGAATTCAATACACAGGCCATTACAATAAGCAAAGACCTTTGTTATCTGGAGTTTTTCCTAGGAAAAAGTCCTTTTTGATCCCTATAGTATTTTAGTTTGGCATAGGAGGAACTGGTTATCTATACTGGGTCAATTTGGAGTTTTTCTTAGTTAAATTGTACCATAAAGTAGCCTTTATATTGTGAAGGGTAAATGGCCCGGGTGGCAACTGGCATGATGAAAAGGAATAGAGAGTAGGTGAAAGATTACACATTTTTGGTCCTTTCAATGCAAATGCTACGGGATGTTTTTGGATGGTATGGATATGGGTGAGTGTTCCATCTAGTGATGCCTGTTTTTCTTATTCCATACTAAGGTAGAGCTGCTATTCTGGTCCTTGGAATTTTTGGTACTCAGGAAAAAGTGTAGCTAGGTAAAGAAAAGAGCCCCTTATTCCATTAATTAATGGGTGCTATGCTCATGCATGATGATGCCGATGTCTAGACAAGAGTTGGTCATTGTGTATTCAGGTTAATGATCATATTTTTGGTCTTTACATTAAGAAAATATCCATGAGGGCATGATATTTGGTTGATTAAATGTGAACTTGAGTATAAACTTAGGATTGGGAATCACCGTCAGAGATCTTGACTTTTTCGCTCTGTCCTTCGGAATGAAAATGTGTATCTGAGATCGCTTAATCAGAGAGTTCTTGTTTGTATGATTTTTGTTTCTTTTATAGTACAACTGTGTATTACTACTTGGTATGAAGGTAAAGCTACTGTCTATACTGTTCTTATTATGTTGTAAACATTCTGAATAATTAATCAAGTTCACCTTCAAAAAAAAATTGCGCAAATGAATTAGACAAATCAATTTTCATATGGAGTAACAAAGATCTATGTCCACAATACAGTATGAGCAAAGAGGCATCAACAAACATCATTTAGAAAAGTTAAATAATCACGAATTCTATTTATCATCTGAAACATACAAAGTAAAAAAAAAGTAGAAAATTTTAGTTGAAGATGTAAAGATTAAGTTACGGGAATCCAAGGCCGTGAATGTTTTTTTAAAATGAGAAAGGGAAGCAAGGCGTGAATGGTTTTAATAAATGAAAAAACGAAGATAGAGTTAGCTATATTAAAATTGAAAAGTGAGACTCATACAAAAAAACTCTTGAAATATCTCCCATCTTTTCATCATTATATATTGCCTACATATGGCATAATCAGAAAACCATACCAGACATACCTCCTCTCTCTTTAGCTTTTTAGCTTTGCACCAAAAACGGTCCAACAGCATCGCAAAATGCAGCACCAACAGCAGCAGCAACTAGTTAAGAAGGAACGGAGAATGTTCACTTCCTCCGATGACAATCTGTATACTCTATCTCTTGGAGATATAATGACGTCCTCTCTTATATGTCTCTTGTCAAAGGCCGCAAAGACTAAATCCTGGCTATGGCACTGATGTCTGTCTCATCTGAACTTTGGTGCAATCAACCATTTAGCTAGACATGGTCTTGTTCGAGGTCTCCCAAAGCTAAAATTTGAAAAGGACCATCTGTGTTCTGCTTATGCAATGGGTAAAAGCAAGAAGAAACCCCACAAACCTAAATCCGAAGACACCAACCAAGAAAAACTCTATCTTTGCTTCGGTTGCAATATTAGAGGCTATAAGGATTTTTCTCGCGTTTGCCGCTCATATGAACATGGTCGTCTACCAAATGGATGTGAAGACTGCGTTTCTGAATGGTAATCTGTGGGAAGAGGTTTATGTTAGCCAGCCGGACGGGTTTGTAGATCCAGATAACCCCAATCACGTGTACAAGATGAAGAAAGCCCTTTATGGGTTGAAACAAGCTCCACGCGTATGGTATGACATGGTGTCTTCATTCCTGATATCCCAAGACTTCAAAGGCTCAGTGGATCCTACTATGTTCATCCGTAGGGAAGGCAAGTAATTACTTCTGATACAAATATATGTCGATGATATTATCTTTGCTACATCTACACCTGAACTTTGTGACCTATTTGCTAAAATGATACGTTCAAAATTTAAGATGTCAATGATGGGCAAAATCTCATTTTTCTTAGGACTACAGATTTATCAAAGTCCCAGAGGAACCTTTATTAACCAGTCAAAATATGCCCTTGAATCCTTTGGTGCACTCTGCTATCCGACAAATGATAGTGAGAACTTGGGTAAGTTACAACCAAAAGCTGTTATTGGTATTTTCATTAGCTATGCACCAACAAAGAAAGCATTTCAAATTTACAACAAACGTACCAGACGAATCATTGAAACAATTCATGTAGATTTTGATGAGCTACATCGATTTCTTTATGAAACACCGCAGTTCAGGACCCGCACTTCATAGAATGACATCCTGCAACAATCAGTTCAGGACCGTGCCAAAAACCCTCCTCCTTCAACACCATGTTGTAACTCACCGTCAAGACAGATTAGGACATTTTTTTTACAATCGATTGTTTAGATAATTACTCACTCCTCCACCAAGTGTTGATTTTCTAGCCCCTGAAGTCGTTGCTCTAATTGATGAAGCAGTTGCTCCAGAACCCGCTGTATCATCCGGTTCACCTTCTTTAACAACTATTGATCAAGATGCACCATCACCAAGTAACTCTCAAACAACACCTGAAACTTAACCTCCCGTCATTCCTAACGATGTTGAAGAAGACAATCATGATATTGAAGTTGCACATATGGGTAATGATATGTTCTTTGGTATACAATACAAAAGTTACTTCTGCTCAATCTTCCTCACGATAATTATTCATAACAATTGTGCATGCCCCTATCAACAAATTTCTGAACACAATAGCAAATGGACTAAGGATCATCCACTTGAAAATATAATCGGTGAACTCGATAGACCAATTTCCACAAGGCTGCAGTTACATGAGCAAGCTCTTTTCTGTTACTACGATGCTTTCCTCACTGTTGTTGAACCCAAGACTTATAAAGATGCTTTGACTCAATCCTGCTGGTCGAAGCAATGCAAGAAGAACTCAATGAGTTTGAACGACTTGGAGTATGGGAGCTCGTACCCCGACCAAATAAAGTTATGGTTATTACTTTAAAGTGGATCTACAAAGTGAAGCTAGACGAACTGGAAAGTATTCTAAAGAACAAAGCTCGGTTAGTAGCTCATGGTTATCGTCAAGAAGAGGGAATTGATTTTGAAGAGACTTTTGCTTCAGTTGCAAGATTAGAGGCTATAAGGAATTTTACTCGCGTTGCCGCTCATAATGACATGGTCGTCTACCAAATGGATGTAAAGACTACGTTTCTGAATGGTAATCTGCGGGAAGAGGTTTATGTTAGCCAACCGGACGGGTTTTACAGATCCAGATAACCCCAATCACGTGTACAAGCTGAAGAAAGCCCTTTATGGGTTGAAACAAGCTCCACGCGCATGGTATGACATGTTGTCTTCATTCCTGATATCCCAAGACTTCTCCAAAGGCTCATTATATCCCAACTCTATTCATTCCTAGGGAGGCAAGAAATTACTTTTGAAACAAATACATTGTCGATGATATTCTCTTAGCTGCACTACACCTGAACATAGTGTACCTAAATGCAAAATCCATATGTTTCAAAATTTAAGATGTCAATGATGGGCAAAATCTCATTTTTCTTAGGACTACAGATTTCTCAAAGTCCCAGAGGCATCTTTATTAACTAGTCAAAATATGCCCTTGAATCCTTAAAGAAATACGGTTTTGACTCTTGTGACCCAGTGGATACTCCCATGGTGGAGAAATCCAAACTGGATGAGGATAAAGAAGGGAAAGCCGTTGATCCGTCACATTATCGTGGTATGATTGGCACCCTCCTTTATCTCACAGCCAGTAGACCTGACCTACAATTTGCTATATGCATGTGTGCCCGACTCATGGCTCGCCTATCGAAGAAGCACTACAATGCGGTAAAAAAGGATCTTTTCGGTATTTTAAGAGGAAGCCGTTAATATCTGGGAACTATGGTATCCAAAGGATTCTTCGATTACTCTAACAGCATTTGTAGATGCGGATCATGCTGGTTGTCAAGATACAAGACGTAGCACATCTGGTAGTATGCAGTTCTTGGGAGATAGACTTGTTAGATGGTCATCAAAAAGGCAGAAAAGGCGCTGCGATATCCAATACGGAAGCTGAATATACATAATATGAAGTGAAGTGATTCTTGGGTTACCGACAGATATCCAGTACGGAAGCTGAATATATTGCTATGTCGGGATGTTGTGCTCAAATTCTTTAGATGAGATCACAGCTTACCAACAAAAGCGCTATTGCCTTAAGCTGCAACAATGTTCTACATTCCAGGTCGAAGCATATAGACATCAGATTTCACTTTATCAAGGAGCAAGTTAAGAATGAGGTGATCGAACTGTATTTTGTCAATACGGAATATCAACTGGCAGACATCTTCACAAAAGCCCTTGCAAGAGAAAGAATTGAATTTCTTATCAACAAGCTGGGAATGCGGAGTTTTACGCCGGAGACTCTGAAACAATTGGCAGATGAAGTTGATGAATAGTGGTGGTACCTATTCAAATATCCTGTATCATATGTATATATATTAAAACCATAAAAACCAAAAAGATTTTTCATTTTTTAGAAAATTTTTATAAAAACAAAATACAAAAATATAAAATTCATAAAACCAAAGAAAAAATTAAAAAATGAGAAAAATATAAAAAGAGGTAATAATGGCATGTCTTCTGAAAATCGATAACATTTACGGTCTTAGAAATGTCATTCAATAATGATACGAGGCTATAAATGAAGTTCGAGCAGAAGTTCTAATTGTTTTCAAAACATGCCAAATGGCTTGCTATTATTTCAGATAGCAACCCGGTCATCATCTTAAAGGCAAGTATTCCATCAAAAAGGAAACTTGACCTCTCAACGGGAATTTATTCTCGGGCATGGTCTACTTTATGACCATGCAAAGGCTTGTGTTTACTTTGCAACACAACCCGTGCTTTCTATATTACCATAAGTGTACGTGTCAGTGCGCTTATGTGTTAAAATAAGAGAAATCTTATTTTGGTGTTTGTTTTTTCAAAAATAAAATATTTTGTCATCAAAAAATGCTTTTTCAAAGACATTCGACTTCTCAAACAACGACTACAACTCTTTAAATAGAACACGAGTCATTGTTTGAGGGAGAGAAAATGTCAAATATCTTCTTCATATTATTAATGTGCTTAAAAAGAAAAAGGTTTTAAACAGTAACGGAATAACATTTTTAAGGAAAGTTAATTAAATTTAGCTTATGTGTGCCTTAATTGTTATGTGTTTAAGCCTTTAGGGAGTATTTTGCAAAAATTAAGTCTATAGGTATGATAGTATAAACATTAGGGACTCTTTGTGCTATTTGTTTAACTTGTATATGCCTTATAAAACTTAAGTAAGCAAAATGAAAAATGTATATAACTACAGGGGTTAAATATGTAAATTTTTTTTTACCCCAAACCCCACCCACTCCAACCCGTTCCCTATACACAAACTCACACACTTTACACATTTTTCCCTCCCTCTCTCATTCGAACGATCGTCCTACCTGTTCATCATTTCAACGTTGTTTTTCACACCTAAGGTATAACTACAAACTCGTTCTACACATCCTATACATCTCAAACCTTGAAGGAATTTTTGATTTCAACCATTTTTGAACTTGAAGAACCCTAATTTTCAAATTAGGGTTTCTCAAAATTAAAAGTGTTCAAATCTTCAAATTGATTGAGGGATTTTGATGGCACTGGTGTATAGAAGTATTGTTTAAAGAGGTTTTACATGGGCTTAACATATGAATCAGTTATGTTTAATTGTTTGTACGAATATTTGGGTTTTTGGGTTTTAATGCTTATTGTTAGTGGGTTAAGTATTAGGAATGTAGTTTATGATATCTTGAATGTATTAGAATGTCTTATCATGATATGTTTGTATGTTCATATCACACCATTGTTTAATGTGTTGGGAAATATACATTTCCTACTTTGCACCGTTAGTTATATACTAGTAACACGCTTGTAAAATAGTTAGATTGACAGTACAAAATGTTGAAGTTACTCTGCTCAAAATAGGTTTGTACGTTAGTATAAAATATTAGTAACCAAAGTTTAAAGATATGTATGCATATATAGTAAATATATGCATTATCTTTTACGCGTTTGTAACCAAGATTAGGTTTTCCTTGGAGTATAAACAGAACCCTTACGGCATAGTAGATATACCATTCATTGTCAATCTCATAGGTAGCAATTAATTACAAAAACTTAGTTAATCAATATCATGTAATTGTTCCTTCATTGCATTAAAAGTTACGATCCCGCATAACTTATAGTTTTCTTAATCCATTGTTTCTCCTGTAGTTGTGTGAATAATTCATATTAGCTACAACCTAAAACAAGAGTATTAAGATCATATTTAACAGGAAACAACAAGTGGTATCAGAGCCTATAGAGAAACTCTGGAGTAAGAAAACAAAAACCAATTATAAACCTCTATCTTAACAAAGCAATTCAATGCTGGATCAAAGATGATAAATCCACCACCACCACCACACCACCATCCAAACACTAACCACTACAAACTCTCACACTGTTTTCTACCATCAAACTTCCTATCACAAGAAGGGAGAAAATGAACATATGGGCCATGAAAAATGAACATTATTTGGCCTATACAACAGCCATCTGGAAGTTATTCAAAGAGGAAAAGTCTCGTAAGTGTCTCAACTGATTACAAAATGGTTTTTAATAAAGTTTCTGCCTCCTACCAAGACTGCAGAAGAAATTTTTATCAAGAGAAAACAGAAAGAAAAGCAAGACCAACTTGCTTATGCTTTACCAGAAATCATCTTGTAAATCAAAAATGACTTATACTAAAGAATGTGGGAAGCTATCAGGTCTAGATTGATGGAAATGATGAATCAAACGAAGACGCAGAAGTATATCTAAAACAACATTTGAAAGATTCTCTGTATTCAAACTCAAAGGTGCTACATAAACTATGACATGTTTTAGAGTCTTTCTGAGTCACTAGAGATTCATGGTGCAGCGTCTCAACTGAAGATGCAAATTAGAAATATCTTAGTTCTCTACCTTCTAGCCGTCTTAAGTTTCCTTATCAATAGACCAACCTGGAGTGACAGTCTCAGTTTGATGATCTGTCTAATAATCTAGAGTCTTTAGTCCGATATTAAAGCTCTACTGCATCATTCTCTAGCACACAGAATGTGGCATTTGTTTCAGAGAACACTAGCAGTACTAATGATGTTAGTACCGCTTATGGTGTTTCTAACTCTTCTTTCATAACTCACATATGTACCATTCTTCATCATACTCCTACTTTCAAATCACAATCCAGTTGTCCACAATGATCATGAGGATTTGGAAACAGCTTGATGATTTTGATTAAGTAGAAATGGACTTGAAATGGCAGGTATCCATGATTTCCATGAGAAATAGAAGAAGTTCTACAAAAAGACAGGTAGAAAGCCTACAATTATATGCCAAGGAACCGATTTGGTTTGACAAAACCAAATCGAGTGCTATATTTCACAAGACAAGGCGTTTTTGCTAGAGATGCAAATCCAGGGGAATCAAGAGATTAGGATGAGAGATACTTGGAACACTAGGAATAGAGATAAAGAAAATGGGAGAAAACTGGAAAACAATGAAGGACCCTAAATCTTTGTGACTCTTGAGTCGGAGAAGGTGTTGAGTCAGACCAGTCACTCAGAAGAGTAACAAAGAACTATCTTTGATGCTTGCAGCAGTTCAGGCTCCAGACATAGAGGGTAACATCTTGTTCCAAAGAAAGTAAAGAGGTCTTATGCTAAACTTAAAAAAATTAATATACTGAACAGAGGGAACAACTTGAGATGCAGTTATAAATACAGCATATACTCAAGCTTTTAAAGAAAGTTGGAGCACAATTAGTTGCATCATCAACAAAGTCAACTTTGGTAATGAGAAAAATATGATTTATGAAAAATTGCCTTAGATGATAAAATTGATGTCACCTACATACCATAAGAAACTATTAGGCAGAAGCTGAAAAAGAAAAAACATCGAAGATTTAAAATTAAAGTAAAAAATTGCACAACTCTTCTAAAAATCTTAATATTTTGCTAAATAGTCAGATGAGTGCTAAGGATAAGGTTGGGCTTGGGTATGGTAATCAAATGAATAAAAGTGTTTTAAGTTATGAAAATTGAAGTTTTCCAAAGGTGTTGTCAATAGGACAATGATAAGAAGATAATTCTGAAATGATAGATAAGCCAGATGGGATCTGCAGTTCCCCCCTCCAATATAGGATCTAACAATCCCTTCTGACCTTATAAAGAAATAGATGACTCACAATTATACATATGGGTCCAAAGCAATCTAAATCTAAGTGAATCTGAAGCTAGAAGCAAGTGAAATTTAATTCTTGTGAATCCCAATTGTAGTAAGAAACACATTGATCTATGCCTGAACAAAGTTAGTCCAATGAACCTATTTTGGTCCTATGCCCCTATCAATGGGAATTATGAATCAGATAGTGAAGATGAACATGTGTCTCTACCCACAAAAGAACAAGAAATACCTAGTTTTGCTTTTATTAATACTGTTAAGCATGTAAAAACTCCTAGGCAAATTGTTATAGAACAAAACACATGTAGTCAGAGTCCTAATCCTAATAAAAAGGATTGTAGTGGTTTAAATGTCTAAAAAAACTGGTTTGGATTTGGTATACCAAAATGCATGATTTGTATGTGGAAGTTTTTAGCCATCTTATTAGAGATTTTGATTTTCATGAGAAATGATTCTAAATAAAATCTGAATTAAACAAATAGATGATAAGGGTCTAGTCAAGGGATATTAGGCAGTATGAACAAGTACAAAGAATGAACATCAAACCAATTTGTTCCAAAAGCGTAGCTAAACTAAACCGAAAGATTCCATTAATACTGCTATAACTAGCGGTACTACCACCCGTTAATACTACTAGGCATAATTTAAACATCAGAGCAGTACCAATTATTCTGCTAAGGAAATTTAGATAATGTCTAAGCCTATTGGGAATAAGCTAGACCAAAAGCTGGCCTTCATATATCTGTTTCACCTTTAGAAAGACATTCCAATAGAACAACAACACTTAGAACAAATTTTGTCAAAACAAAAGGTTAAATACTTTGAGGTAAATGCAAGTAGTGCCTGTTAATAATAAAGGAAACTGTCTGTTAAGTCCTCATCAAGTTTGTATTGGAGACCCAAAAGACATTACTGAACAAAGTCTCCCAAATAACAATGGTGGATCAAGTCTGAGAAATTTTTTCACTTTTAAAGATCCACAAGGGCAACTCCAAGCCTAAATAGCTTAGGTCCCATAAGAGAATCGAATCTCCCTTTTATTTAATGTGCAGGATAATACAAAGAAATATACAGAACAAAGGGATCATTAATAGTGGTTTGTCCATGCACATGACTGAAACAAGGCCTACCTTAGCTGAATATCAAGACTTTAATTGGCCCCTTTCATTTGGAGGAAGTGTAAAGTTACATAACTGTTAAAGGTAAAATAAAAATAGGAAAGTTAGATTTTGAGGATGTGTGCTTTGTGAAAGAACTACAACATTTCAATCTCTTTTCTGTGTCACAGATGTGTGACAAGAAGAACAAGGTTCTTTTCACTGACTCTGAATGTCTTGTTTTGTCTCCTAAATTTAAGTTACCTGATAAAAATCAAGTCTTACTTAGAATCCCTAGACAAAACAATATGTACAGTTTCAATCTAGAGAACATTGTTCCTTCTGGAGGTTTAGCATGTTTAATTTGCAAAGCCATAATTGATGAATCTAACAAATGGACAAAGGAGGTTGTCATGTTAACTTTAAAAACTTAACAAACTTGGTAAAGGGAAACCTTTTAAGAGTTTACCTTCAAAATTTTTCACAATGACCACACTTGTGTTGCTTGTCAGATAAGAAACAACACATCCTCCTGTAAAGGCCAAATCAGTAAGCTCTATTAGTCAGCCCTTACAGCTTCTACATATGGATTTATTTGGACCTACATTTGTAAGGAGCTTAAACCATAAGACTTATTGCCTGGTTATCACTGATGATTTTAGCAGGTTTAGTTGGGTGTTCTTCTTAAGAACTAAGGATAAACTATGGGAATCCCCTTAAGGACTTATTTAAGACAAAATTAAGAAACCAATTAAATCAAAAAGTTAAAACTATTAGATGTGATAATGGTACAAAATTTAAGAACATAGATTTTATTGAATTCTATTAGTCAAAATGGATCAAGAGGGAATACAGTAATGCTAGAACTCCACAACAAAATAGAGTTGCTGAAAGAAAGAACATGACCCTTTATGAGCTGCTAGAACTATGCTACAGATTCATTTTTATACCTAAACAGTTTTTTGTCGGAAGCAGTTAGTACTCTAAGCTTTATATTCCCTTAATAGGGTAATAGTGACCAAGCTTCAAAAATAAGACACCTATGAACTTATAACTGTTAAAATACTAATCACAAGCTATATAATACCTTCTGTGCAATGAGACCATCTTAATACCATTGACCACACTAGGCAAGTTTTGATGAAATAGATGAAGGTTTTTTAGTAAAGGTATTCCTCTACAAAGCCAGGCTTTTATGGTATACAATATAGAAACCAAAAGAGTTGGAAGAAAACTCTGTCACATTAAACCTTATTTAGAAAATAAACCAAATGTTTGCAGGAAAAGGACCAACTGGTTTTTAGATCTTGATTATTTAACCGTTCAATGATTATCACCTGTATGATCAAAGAACCAAGCTAACAAACATGTAGGTCCAACAAGAAGCTAATCATAAATGCAGTATAGAAGATAAGATTGATGACGTGAATTCTAAAAAAGAAGCGAATCTGCTCAGGAACTACTTTCTACTGCTAATATGTCTTACTTATACTTCAACATCAAAGCACAAAAGCAAAGATGCAAGTAAGAACCTAACAAACATCCTGATTTAAAGCCAATAGATAAGGAGGATCAAGTCTTTTTAGATGAGCTTGAAAGACTTAAAAGACAAGAATAGGATGCTTATGATGCAGCTGAAGCTCTTAGGAAGGAGTTTGCCCAAGAAACTAAGGATTTGCTTCTTCAAGCAGACTTCAAAAGCTGATCAGTACTAAATATTAAATACGCGAGCACACCAGTTTGTACTAGCATAACCTTAATGGTGGACTATCTTTCACTGATCTAACCAATACTGACCAAGATGATTCAGAAATACCTGTTCTTGAGGAAATTTATAATAATCCTACTGATGGTATTTTTACCAATGCATCTTATGATGATGAGGGTGCAGTGGCTGACTTCACAAATTTAGAAACTATTATGAATGTCAGTCCTATTCTCACATTAAGGATTAACTCTATTCATCCTTCGACTCTAATCTCTTGGAAGATCTAAAAATCAGCAGTTCAAAAATGGGCAAAGTGACCAAAATTCTAGACCTATTTTTGTAAGTTTTTATTCAAAAGGCAAAGGAGAAATAATCATAAGACCTCCCATCATTGTTTATTTGCTTGTGTTCTTGTCTCAAAATGAACCCACGAAATCTCTGAAGCACTGAAACGAAAGTTGGGTGATGCTATCTGGAAGAAACTTTTGCAATTCAAGATTCAGAAAGTTTGGATTCTTGTAGATTTGCCTTATGGGAAGAAGCCAATTGGAACTAAATAGGTTTACAAAAGTAAAAAGGATGAAAGAGGTGTTGTGGTTAGAAATAAGGCAAGGTTGGTTGCTCAAGGACATAGGCAAGAGAAGGGATAGATTATATGAGGTTTAGCTCCTATGGCTAGATTGAAGCCATTAGGAATCTTTTTTAGCCTTTCTCTTACATGAGATTCCTAGTCCCCTAATCAGATGATGTAAAATGCCTTCCTGTAGAGCAAAATGATGAGGAGTCATGTGCCAACCTCTAAGTTTATAAGACTCCAAAAAGTCATCCTAAGAAGTCTACTAAAGTAGTGAAAGCTCTCTATGGTTTTACACCAAGCTCCTAGAGCCTGTATAGCTACATTATCTACTTTCTTGTTTGAAGAATAAATACCAGAAGAGAAACTATTGACAAGACTCTTTTATTAAGAAGGACAAACATGATATCATGTTAGTACAATTTGATGTGGATGATATATCTATTTGTGTTCTACAAAGAGAACCTGTGTATGAATTTGGAGCAATTAATAAGATAGATTCAGATGATTCATGGGAGAAGGCTCACCTTCTTATTGATTACAAAGTCAAACAGAAAGAAGATGGTATCTTTATAAGTCAGGATAAGCATGTTGCAGAAATCCTGAAGAAATTTGATTTTGCCAGTGTAAAGGCTGCTAGTACACCAATTGAGACCCAGAAGCCTTTAGTTAAGGATGAGGAAGCTAGTGAAGTAGATGTACACCTTTATAGATCCATGATTGGCTCTTTAATGTACTTGACTGCTTCTAGGCCTGATATTATGTTTGCAGTCTGTGCTTGTTCTAGGTTTCAGGTCACTCTAAAGACCTCCCATCTAAGTGCTGTTAAGAGAATCTTTAGGTATCTAAAAGGAAAACAAAAACTGGGCCTTTGGTATCCTAGAGTGTCCTCATTTGACCTGGAAGCCTACTCAGATAGTGACTATGCTAGAGCAAATCTTGACAGGAAATCCACAATAGGAGGTTGTCAATTTCTTGGCAGGAGACTTATTTCTTGGCAATGCAAAAAGCAGACAATTGTGGCTACTTCTACTACAGAGGCAGAATATGTTGCTGCTGCAAATTGTCGTGGGCAAGTTTTGTGAATTCAAAATAAAATGTTAGACTATGGGTTTAATTTCATGAACACAAAGATCTACATTGATAATGAAAGTACTATATGCATTGTAAAGAATCTAGTATTTCACTCCAAAACAAAGCATATTGAAATAGGCACCACCTTTCCAATAAGGGGATGGCATATGAGAAGAAAACGATCCAGGCGCTAAAAATAACCTACTGTATGACAATTGTAGCTGATCTTCTAACCAAGGCATTTGATGTTAGCAGGTTCTAATCTTGGTTGTTACTATTGGGATGGTCAATCCCATAAGCTACATAGTTTAAGTAGGCAAATGTTTGTTTACAAGTATGTATGTTATGCACAAAGAAGGATTCTGGTAATGGTGATGATTTAACATGAATATTTGGGTATAAAAGAAACATTACAGAGAATATAGACGGTACTAAAGCACTTACTTATTACCAAACTTGCTGTAGTCTTATTTTAACAAAAGTTAGATACCACGACATGTAGATTTTTGTACGATGGGCACAAGTTATACCTGCTACAGAGCCGTTGGAGAAAATAACCCGCCAATGGGCCTAAAGTGTAACTGTAACTGATTTTTCCCTATTTCTTCGCTCTTAGGTTTATTTAACCTATGTAAACCCATCTAAATTGCAAAATTCACTCACATAATCTCTCTCAATTACTCTCCTTCTTCAAACCCTAATCTCTCACTAACCGACGATCACAAATTCTACAACCATGGCTGTTCTTGAATCGTGCCCTAAACACAATATGTAAGCTTATCAGATGACGACTAATTGAAATGCAGATTTCATCATGCGATTATTGACTTCTTACACGAAGCTCTATTCCTATATGCCTCACGTAAGTCCTGTAATCTCTACTAACGTTTGTTTGAACATTTTGACATCTGCTAAGTCCAAACAATATAAAAGTTAGATATATTATTTCAAAGTAAGCTGGCAAGCCTGTAACAATCTCCCGAAGCATCATACGAAGTGATCTTCGTTATAATGATGTTGAATGGGATAGATTCTCTGAATAACCAGGCCATATTTGATGCAATTAAGCTCATGGGGTATGAGGGGGATCTAACTGTCCTAACATTTAATAAAGCAATGTTTTCACCGCAATGGAAATTTCTATTTCATACCCTAAATCACTGCCTAAGTTCAAAAGTACTTCTTGGGATCAGATTCCCACTAATATTGCCACTGCAGTGATTTGCTTGACCTCAATCACAAGTTTAAATTTTCTAAGTTAATTTTGATGGTAAAGCTATAACACTTGGATGCAATACGAAAAAGTTTTGTCTGTTCCCAATTTTATCTCAATCTTTTGTCTAACCAGTTAACAAAAGTGCCTGTCCCATTAGACCATTTTCTCATCCATAGCTGTCAAAAAAATTTCTCTTTTATTGTCAAAAAGGGAAAAACATTTTTTCAGGAAAGTCACACCTTTGTATTTCCTAACGATTGTTGTTTCAACCAACAGAGATATAGGGGAAAGTCAAAAGACGCATCTGAACCACAACCTACACCCTCTCCTCCTCACCCAAGTGAAGCCCATGTTGAGCCTCAGTCTGACCCATCACCTGGACCTTCACCCACTATACCTATTCCTGATCCCATTCCTGAGGGTTCTGTGAAACTTAAAAGTAAGTCATCCATATAAATCTTTTCAGGGAGTGAGGGTGGCTTGACTCTCTAAAGTGTCTATGATCTCTATCTTTCATTGTGTACACAGGTCACAGCTCAAGCTGCAGAAATCAAATCTTTGAAGGCACAAGTCAAGAAGTTGAAAAAGCAAGCCAGGCCTTTCATTCTTCATCATAAAGCTTGGCTTAGGACTGTTAAGAGAAAGAACCAACACAAGAAGAAGGTCTTGAAGACATCAAAGAGGAGGAGTGTATTCAAACAAGGGAGGAAAACTGTCAAATCTTCTAAAGGTGCTCCTACAGTACCTACAAACACTGAATGGGATGATTTGGAAATGATATTGATGACAAATGACTACACTCTTGCCCAATATGAAGGGAAGACTGATAAAGTTGATGAAAAGGGAGAAAGTACTGCTCAGCAACAAAGTACTGATAGGCAAGATGAAGGTACTGACATGCTAAAAGTTAGTACCGCCAGAACAAAACTTAGTACCGACAAGTTTGAAGAAGGTACTGCTGAGCCAGAACCAAGAGAAAGTACTTCTTCAGCAGCTCAAACAACTCCAACACCTACTCCAACAACCTTTGGAGATGATGAAACAATTGCTCAAGTTCTTCTAAACATGAGTCAAGCTAAAGCAGTTTCAAAAGAAAAGGAAAAAGGAGTAGAAATTAGAAATGCTAAAAATGTTGAGAGACCAAGGACCACTTCAACAAGATCCGTATTAACATTGAAGCCTCTTCCCAAGATTGATCCAAATGATAAAGGCAAAAAGAGGATTGAAGAATATGAGGAATCTGAAGAAATTACTGAAGCTAAAAAGAAGTTTGATCAGATTTGCCATAGATAGAAAGAGTGCTAGAAAAATACAAAAAAGAATGGGAAACAGAAGACGCGAAAGAAAAAGGCTACTGAGGAGGAAGCAACTAAGACTGCATTCTCTAATGAATATGACTTATTCGCAAGCAAGAATTAAAGCTGACAAAACCTTTTCTAGCTGAAAGAGTACCAAGAAGCAGAAGAGAACATTTTCACAGTGATAGAGAGAGCAAAATTTCTTCATGATACTATAGCACTACAAAGAAGAATCCTTGCTCCAGCATAAGACTGAACTATTTGAAACAAACCTCCAACAAAGAATCAGTTTAGAATCAAATGATGACATATTGAAACATGTTGGAAACAAGAAGCGTGCATGATTTGAAGACCAAAAGCTTTGATGAAATAAGCCATGTATGAAAAAGTAAAGAGGTTTGATGATAGTTTTATTACTATTGGTTCTACTGAAGATGAAAGAAAGATTAAGGAAATGAATGAAGGAGCTAGTGATCCTGACAAGAAAAAAGTAGTCAAGAAATGTCCTCAGCTAAGGTACCTACTGCAAAGCAAGATGTAGTAGAGCAGTACAAAGAAGAGAAAAGGTGGTCATATGAAGATGATTGCTAGGAAAAGGAAAAGACCACAACCAGATGTTGATAGTAATGATGAACAAAGAAAGTGTCTAAAGATTGTTACATTTAAAGGTACCATAGATAGTGAAATAATGGAGAGAAAATAGTTTATTTCTAAGTTGGAGACAAGTTTCAATCACCATAGAGGGATATACCTTGTTGTCTATATAGTAAATGAAATTTCAAGGCATTCAACTAATCTAGATGAGTACTACTTCAAATTTTTTGATAGACAAGATCTTTTCACTTATATATTTGTAAGAAGCAGTAGCTCAATAAAGCAACACATAAGATAATTTGATTCTTTGGGATACTTTAAGATTATAATGGAATCCTCAAAGAAGTAAACTGATCAAGGTGATTTCTGAATGATCAACAAGATTGGGAGATTGTTAACTTGGAGACGTATGAGGCCTTTGTGGAGTTTGCATAACTATAGTTTAAAGGATGGAACAGTTATATCACAATGCTAGTTTGAAAGAAATAGCCTCTCTACAGAGGAATTGCTAGCAAAGAATTCTTGATTTTAGATTAGAAGTGAGATAGCAAGTACTACTTCATAAGATTTGATAAGGTTCATTAACAACAACTTAATGAGAGTAATAAAATGGAATTGAGAATGGGTTTTGAATGTTGCTAACCACCACACAACAAATGGTCATCATTCAACCATGCTTAAATCGGCATAAAACTGGCAGTCCATAAGCAAACGATTGTGGAAAGACTTCTCAAATCCATTTATGGTTGACAATTTACCAAAAAATGTAGGTTCTCACTCACCTTTTCTTCATGGTTAAGAGTTGCTAGTCAGGATCAAACAGTTTCTTGTAAAGACACTCCAAATCTGTAATAGCTGATAGTTTGCTAAAAACATATGGTTTATCAATGCACCATGTTATGGCCAATGAAAGCATGGGCTATCCAAAAGCAAGCTGTGTTTAGGTAAAGAACAATCAATTCCGTTGATGGTTGACAGTTTCCAAAAACTGTAAGGTAATCACAACTCACCACTTTGGAAATAACGAGTTGACTATCCCAGAGCAACGCTACAGTAAAGGAATATCAAATCCGTTTATGGCTGGTAGTTTTCCAAAAACTACAAAGCCAACTTAGTTGGATTGTTGCTGCAAAGATGTTGCTGTTGAAGATATGTTGCAGAAGGATAGCAAAAGATGTCAAAGAAACTTTAAGATTAGATCAAGGTTTGTCAGAGTGTTTGAATACATCCTCCATGAAGTTTAAGGAATTTACACTGAAGAAACATGAAGTTAAACAAGTTCAACAATCATGTTTTATATGGAGTATTTGTTGGGAATTATACATTCCTGACATAGTATCGTTAGTTTATATACTTAGTACCAGCTATAATAGTTTAGTACTGACAAACAAAATGTTAAGTACTGCTCAGATAGTTAGTACCGTTAGTATAAAATAGTTAGTACCATTTAAGAGATATGCATTATCTTTTACGCGTTTTGTAAGCCAAGATTAGGGTTTTTCCTGTTGTGTAAAATGGAACCCTTACGGCATAGTTAAGATATCTTTCAATTTCAATCTCATAGTTAGCAATTAATACAAAAACTTAGTTATCAATATTCATTGTTCTTCTTTACATTATAAGTTAGATTCCGCATAACTTATAGTTGGGGGTTTGCAAAATAGTGTAAAAAGTTTCTGGGTTTTGTGTTAGGAAGTTTCACACCATCTTATTGAATATGTTTGGTTAATAATATCTCATCATTGTTTGTGGTTCGTTGAGTGTTTGTGCTTAAGTTGTTCTACATGGCTCGTTGTTGCACATTCTAGTTGTGCCTTGGTTTAAATGTTGTTATCATCGTGCCTAAATGTTATCATTATCATTAGTATGCTAAAGGAACAAGTGAGAATGCTTAAAATACATGATTGTGCAATTTTCGTAATGGAACCGAACAACTTGGATAGTTTAGAAACCGAACAACTCTGTTGTTCAGGAACCAAACAACCTCATGTCTTTTGGAAACCAATCAACTCTCTAGTGAGTAGGAACCGAACAACTTGGTTAGTGAAGGAACCGAACAACTCTCTATTGAGTAAGAACCGAACAACTCTGTTGTATTAAGGAACTAAACAACTAGGTGCATTGAGGAACCGAACAACTTGGTTAGTAAAGGAACCGAACAACTCTCTATTGAGTAAGAACCGAACAACTCTGTTGTATTAAGGAATCGAACAACTAGGTGCATTAAGGAACCGAACAACTCTCTAGTTAGTAAGAACCTATAAACTTGGTTAGTGAAGGAACCGAACAACTCTCTATTGAGTAAGAACCGAACAACTCTGTTGTATTAAGGAACCAAACAACTAGGTGCATTAAGGAACCAAACAACTCATGTGTCGCAAGGAACCAAACAACTAAGTGTCTAGTAGGAACCGAACAACTCAGTAGTTAGAAATAACCGAACAACTAATTCATTAAGGAACCGAACAACTCATATTCTTAAGGAACCATATAACAAGTTTTTTTATTAAAAATCAGTGTATGTTTCAAAGACCCAACACACTTAAGATCAAATTTCTAATATAAAAGGCGATTTACAAACTTAATTAGGGAGTTAATTAAACTTGGTTAATTACACACTTTAAAACAAGTTAAGTTAGCTTAAGTTGTCATTTGTAAATAGATAGATCTTAATAAGTGATCAAAGTCTTAAAGTTCTTAATTCTTAAGAAACGCTTACATCATGAATCAACTTTACGTGCTCATTCAATAGGTCCCTATAGTATATTGTATAAAATTGGTTGTACATAAACTGTATTGATCCTATCTTAGCAGAACCATGGATACTACAAGAGCTTAGCAACAGGCACTGGATGATGAATTAGTCGCCCCTGCTGACCATCTTAAGATAAGGAAAAGCAACCTCCGACTAAGCTCAAATCTCAAATCCAAGGAACCTACTCTTCAAGTGGCATTAGATGCTCTCAAACTCACTCCATTCTACAATGCATTTGAGATCTCTGCTGATGTACCATAAATATACATGCAAGAGTTTTGGGTCACTGTCTCCAGACATCATTATTCACTTCATTTCAAGTTGAATGGCAAAAGTCACACTGTTAACGTTGACAACTTCAGAGATGCTCTCAAGATTTGCCCTAAACTCCTTGGTTAGATATTTGAAGAACCCCCACTTAAAGAGGAGATTCTATCTTTTATTAGAGACCTTGGACACACTGGTGAGATCAAGTTTTTATCCGATGTCAACGTCAATCACATGCATCAACCATAGAGATCATTTGTTGCCATAATCAATAAGTGTCTAAGTGGAAAAACTACTGCTCTCGAAAGTCTTCGCTTGTCACGTGCTCAAATTCTTTGGGGAATGTATCATAACAAGTCTGTTGACTACATGTACTTGCTGTGGGAAGATTTGGTGTACCAAGTAGAGAATAAGAATTATAAGAAGAACAATGACATGTATTATCCACGATTTACCAAAGTCATTGTAGACTACTTCATGGCAAAGGATCAAGCAATACCAAGGAGAAACAAGATGTTTTGGCATTATGCCAGGGATGATTTCATGTTCATCACAATAAGAGTCATTTCTAAACATCAGGACACACAGGTATACAGTGTTATTCTTCCTCAGCACTTAACCAACCAAGCCATGATGGAGTCCGAAGCCTACATAACTTACCATGCTTATGCTACTGGTGAAAAGACTCCAAAACCAAAATATACAAAGAAGAAAGCCGATTCTGAATCATCTCCCGAGACGAAGCTTACTCAAGCTTCTAAAGGAAAAAGAATCAAGACCGTAGCAAAGGGAGATAAACCTGCCAAGAAGAAGCAATATGTAACAAAGTCAAAAGGTTTAACAGTGCTATCTGAGGTTGCTTTGACTGAAGCTGAACAAATAAAGCTAGCAACTAAAAGAAGCCTAATACAAACTCACAGCTCTTACGCCAGCGGCTCAGGTACAAATGAAGGAACTGGTAGTATACCAGGGGTTCCCAATGTACCTACTTATGAATCTGATGATGAGCAAATCTCTTGGAAGTCAAGTGAAGAAGACAATGATGATGAATTGAATGTGAGTGAAGACAATGATGATGATGGTAATAATGATGATGTTGATAAAGATGATGAAGATGACGATGCTGATAATCAAGATGATGAAATTCCAGATGATGCAAATCAAGATGATGATGATGAGCAAACTGATTCAGATAACGATGGTGATGACTTTGTTCACCCCAAGCTTTCCACTCATGATGATGAAGCAAGACAAGATGATGAAGTAAATGAAGAAGAAAGTGATGAAGAAAGTGATGATGAAAGTAATGAAGACAGTGATGAAGAAGTTCAAGGTGCGAATATTGAGGAAGAGGAGATGGATGAAGAGGCGACACATGAAGAGGATGAAGCGAATGAACTATACAGGGACGTGAACATTAATCTGGAGGGAAGAGACACTGTGATGACAGATGCTCCACTACCTAATGTTCAAGGAACTCAGGTAACGGAAGATACTCATGTGATAATCACCGCTCTGATCAATCCTGAAGGTCAACAGCAGAGTTCTTCTGTGTCATCTGGCTTCGTTTCTAACATGCTCAACCCCAGTCCAGATACAGGTATTGACACAATATTTACTCCTAACACTGAGGCAACTTCACTGGTAGATGTTTTGGTCACCACTATTGCTGAGCCACCTCTTTTGTCTGCAACAACTCTTCCACCCACTCCTCTCATCACACATCTGCAACAAACACCAGTACCCACACCAGCAACTGTTCCAAGCTCCTCACTACAAGATCTTCCTAACTTTGGCTCTTTATTCGGGTTTGACCATAGACTAAAAACTTTGGAAACCGACTTCTCTGAGTTCAAGCAAACGAACCAATTTGCTAAAGCAGTTTCTTCCATTCCCGGCATTGTTGATGCGTACCTTGCCAACAAGATGCATGAAGCTGTCAAAACTTCTGTTCAATTGCAATCAGACAAACTCAGAGATGAAGCCCAAGCCAAAAATGAAGACTTTCTCAATAAACTTGATGAAAACATAAAGAAAATAATCAAGGACCAAGTCAAAGAACAAGTTAAGGCACAAGTCTCCAAGATTTTGCCAAAAATTGAAAAGACAGTAAACGAATAACTCGAAGCTGAGGTTATGACTCGTTCATCCACTGAATCTAAGACATCTCTTGCTATAGCTGCCAACCTATCTGAATTAGAGCCAAAGAAGATTCTCATAGACAAGATGGAGAGCAATAAGTCAATCTACAGATCTGATGAACAAAAGAATCTCTACAAGGCATTGGTTGAAGCTTACAAAAGTGACAAGCTCATTCTTGACACTTATGGTGATACTGTCTCGTTTAAAAGACGAAGAGATGATGAGGACAAAGACGAAGAACCCTCCGCAAACCTGGGGTCTAAGAGAAGACGAGCTAGAAAAGAACCCAAGTCAACCAGTGCACCAAAGGAAAAGACATTTAGGACAACTGGTAAGTCAACTGAATGGTCCAAATCTTATCACAAGTCTGCTGGCGAGTCTGCTCAGACAGAGGCGCCAATGCACACTGTCAAAGATTTGGAAGAACTTGCACATCAGGAGTTCGAAACAAGAGTTACTGAAGATCAACCTAATGAAGAGACCTCTCAGCATCCTGATTGGTTTCAGAAACCAGCAAAACTTCCTACTCCCGATTGTGATTGGAACAAGAATTTGCCTGATGCTCATGGACCTGTTCAACCTTGGCTAAGCTCTCTGGCCTAGATGGAAAATCCGCGTGAGTCATTTGATGAGCTGATGGACACTCCTCTTGACTTCTCAGCATTTGTGATGAACCGGCTTAAGGTTGATACTTTAACTTCAAAAATATTAACCGGTCCAACATTCGAGTTGATGAAAGGAACATGCAAAAGTCTGGTAAAGCTTGAATATTTCTTTAAAGAAGTTTACAAGGCAACCACTAACCAATTAGACTGGATCAACCCGGAAGGTCAGCAATATCCTCATGATCTGCGAAAGCCACTACCATTGATACCTAATTCTCGAGGTCGTTGTGTCATACCTTTTGATCACTTCATCAACAACGACCTAGAGTATCTAAGCGGTGGTGTCTCAAGCCAAAAATATGCAACTTCAGTGACGAAGACCAAGGCTGCAGATTACGGGCACATCAAATGGATTGAAGATTTGGTCCCTAACAGAATGTGGAGTCAAGTGCTAGTTAGCTATGACAAACATGCACTCTGGGGAATCTCATATTGGGGGCGAAAATGACAACAATTCTATGAATTTGCTGCTAACATGGAATCTGCTAGAGATGTCTACTCCAAACTCAGAATCATTGCCGTCACAAAGCTTGAAATAGTCGAATGGCATAACTACAAGCATCTTGATTGGATTACTGTTCATAGGGATGATGACAAGCTATACAAGTTCAAAGAAGGAGACTTCAATAGGCTTCGCATACAAGATATCGAAGACATGCTACTTCTTCTTGTTCAAGGCAGGTTGACAAATCTCAAAGTTAAAGAACGCCCAGCTTTTAATGTCTCCTTGAGAATGTTCACAAGAAGCGTTGTCATCCAAAGGCGTGTGGAAGATCTTCAATTAGGTTTCATTTACCAAAACAAAGACAAAAAGAAGCTCAACCTCACAAAGCCGGATACGTACAGACCAGATCTTAAATGAAGAGAAGCTTACACAGCATACTCTAATCCCAGAGGTTTCATTTACCAGAACAAAGACAAAAAGAACAGACTGATGCGTATTGATGAACTACACAAGTTCAGTGACGGTACACTTGATAATGTTCGGAATGCTCTTAATGATCGACTAAAGGGAATTCGGATGCAGTATCTGCCTCAGACTATCTGCAGACAACGTGACAAACACAATGCAGGAGCTATGATCCAGGCAATTGATAAACAGCTAAAGACCAGGAGGATTATGCAAAGTTTGGAGAAATTTGTTGGTGGGAGACCGTACGAGGGTGACTTGCGACTGCTGCAAAGGACCATATGATGTATCATATGATGTCTTCATCATAATTAGGTCAAACCTTGTACATAATAAATAACTTGTGAAATTTGTATATATGTAGTGTAGATATTAAGGTGGTGTTAAAGAGTGCTCGAGTATAAAATTTTCAAGAATTTCTTAGTAAATTCAAAA
Source organism: Tanacetum coccineum (assembly GCA_026074375.1). Lineage (NCBI taxonomy): Eukaryota > Viridiplantae > Streptophyta > Magnoliopsida > Asterales > Asteraceae > Tanacetum > Tanacetum coccineum. Next base: position 27,745 of record BQNB010056747.1, read on the forward strand.
GTTTTCAACTTATTGTACTCATCAATGTCTTATATACCCTCAAACATTAAGGGGGAGTAGTAAAATGCTCCTTATAGATTGTATGTAACATTTTGTCCCCGAACGTTTAATCAATTGATATCTAAAATATCAAGGGATTAACATTTTGGATAAGGGGAGAAAATGTGATTAAACTAAATCTAATTTGTATCGAAATGTGATTGTATTAAATGGACTCAATGCACTATAACCCTTAGCATGTACTATGATCACAGTGCACATGTTAAGGGGGAGCTTTTAGTGATGATGGAAAACTTTTAAAGTGTAAATCTTTTGATATTTATATCAAACACTTTGATTGAAATTTTTAATGATTTTGGATTTTAATTGTGATGGAATACCCAAAAGACCGGCCATGTACTTAAATTTATGGAGTTATAAGGTGGTTAGGCATAGGTATTCAAATCCCATGATCCAGCCAGAACCGGAGGGATCTACCCAGGGATATCCACTAGATAGTGTAAAAGTCCTTAGGTATGATACAAAAGGAGAAAAAGTAGGAATCAGGAATAATGCCGACTGAGATGGAGCTAACACTGGAATAAACCTAACAAGGTGTTAGTTATGAAGTCTTGGTAAGCATTGAAGGGGTTGAAGAATGAAAAAGAAATGTAAGGATAAAGGGTGAAAAGAAAGAAGCCCTCCATACACTTAGGCAGAAACCGGGTCAATACATAATCTGTCAAAAACACTAAGTTGTTGTCTGACATTGAAGACAGTCATAGACCAGGTGACGCTATGCACAACCCTCCCTAGCCACTCAAGGTCTCTCAACAGACTCTTGTTTCATTTCTCACGGAGATTACACGCATTTCTATCGACTTTCTCATTCCGAGTTAGTTGATATTGAAAAGGTGGCAGTCTGCTCTAGCCTCCGATCACTAAAAACAAAGTGCATTATCGAGTCTAGAGCCAAAAAGAGATCATCTATAAATCTCATTAGGACACTTGTCAAATTATGCTTGCTTAGTCACACAATGTGAATAACAAGAGATACATTAAGAGTCCTACACATTATCCTTGTAATTTTGCCAGAACATCCGAGTGATATAATTCACAGTGAAGATGGAAATCCTACTTGATCCAACATCAAACAAGCTCATGGTAGGTGACTTGTACGATTCTATATGAATCAAACTTGTGACAATTAGAAAGAAACGATGGTGGGATTCTATAAGAATTAAACTTGTTCCAGGTTGTGAATGGACGATTGATGATGAATTTTGAAATGATTAACACTCTCGATGTTTCACAAAATCACTTTAGCAAGTGACACGTCGATTAATTTTCAAATTGATTTTTCTATTCAATCGGTGAGACCTCGTCTTGCTGGTTCACTCATACCGTGTTGTCTGCTTTAAGACGCTCCGGTAATGAGAACGGCTAGTGCAGTTGCGAAACCCTGTCAAGGAGATTCTTCGGAATTCTACCTGATCACAGGCAGTATTTATACTGATCAACGGGGAACCGTGGTTATTGCAACCGTATTCGACGAAGTGACAAAGACACTCTCGTCCATATCTGTTGATTATCACTAACCTAAACCTGCAGATACTCCTGACGATTGGTGCAGCTGATTCCCGACGAGTCACGATTCATTGCCACATGCTCATACCCGACTGACGAACATAAAGACATCATGAAAGCTCAAGTACATGTTTCAAGACTTCCGCTACTCTGATACCGCACGTCTTTCTTAAAGTGACGAAGTATTAAAGTCAATGAATTTCAAAGAAGTTTTTGTCACTTTGATACCGAACGTCTTTCCCGAAGTGACGAAGTATTAAAGTTAAAGAACCTCAAGAGAGATGCATTATAAAGCTTTTCAAGATAACGTATCAAGAAAGGTATGAGCATGTCGGTCCAGAAGTCACAAGTTCACAAAATGGCAAAGGTCACAAGATGGAGAAAAGAGATTATGCTTGGTTGATGATCTGAAGGTGTTCAAGATCACATACAAGTCAAGATAAAGGAATAAGCTCAAACCTAAAGGTCTATGATCACTACATCAAATCACAAGTCAATGATTGAAGTTGAACGAGCTCAAGACTAAAGATAAAGCATAGTATGCTAGGCTTAAGTTTTTGTAAACATGAAGCGACCTCCCTTAGGGGGAGATTGTTAGAAACACGAAAGTGTCGGTCGCTTCCATAGATAACAGCCGTTAGCTTGTTAAGTAATTTTTGGAAACTTACATAGTTTATTAGCTAAGGCCCATGGATAAACCCATGCAAGCCGAAACCCACATGCCATGTAGAAGTATAAATACACCTCTCCATGCCTTAGAGAGGTGGTTGGTTGGTTGTATTTTCACATAGTTTATGCATTTACTTTCTTTTACTTTCCCTCTCTAAAAAACTTCCTTTGTTCCCACTTTCTCTCACTAGTTCTTGTTTGTTAATCATTACTAATATTCTATAATGTGCATCATCATCGACTCTTCATATGTCTCTAGGAGTGAAAACCAAACACATCTTAATCTTTATATGAATTGGTCAAGGATCATCCAGTACAAAGCATCATCCAATTAATCATATGAAGAGTTCCTGGAGTTATATTATGAAGAGTTATAATAAGATAAGACTCATATTGGTTTTTTATGATTACAACCACAACAAATGATCTGGCGACCTCCACAACATCTTTTTTTGCTTGATGTTATATTTCTTTTTTTAGTCTTATATATTTGATTGTAATATTCTAAAGGTTATCTTATTTGATTTTTATAATTTGTAGAGTTAAGAAGATAAATAGTAGCGGTGGATGAAAACTAAAGATTCGTTGACTTTGACATGATTTTTAGGTAAGTTATTGCAATTCAATTATTAAGCTTACCTTTTCATATTATTTTTAGCTTTGTGTATTAAATTTGTTACTTTGGCTTGAATAAAGTTGGTATGTAAAATTTCTCAAGGCGAAAGATTAATAGTTTAGTTTGATTACAGAATGTAAGTGGTTTTTATATGAACAAGTTAGTAAGGGGGTGTTGGGATTGCTTATTTTGCCACATTTGAAGAAGATTGGTTGGAGATTAGAGGGCATGATATTCCTCAAAGTTTAGTACAATTTATAACTAGCATGAGAGGCACTAATAGACTAGATGCAAAAACCTTTGCAATGAAGCTTAAATCCATGGTACCTGATGTGTCGTTGTGTAGGTGTTATTTATGTATCAAGTTTTACTATTTATATTATGCCAACTATACCTAAAAACAACACTCTAACGGGCAGTGTACCCGGTCAGATGTAGCTTTGTTGGTAAGTAGGGCGTCGATCACTAAGAGCGAGAGCGTTAATTCCTAATTCTATCAGTATTTTAGTTATCTAAGTTAAACCTAAAACTAATGCAAAAGGGGGGTTTCAGCCTGAGAGACTGGCACGGTTTTGTGTATCTAACCTAAGGTTTTGATGACAAGTAAAGCAATAAACACACACAAGAAGAAAACAAATGATAGAGAACCGGTCGAGAACTAATGTAAGGAAACCGTATCAACCATGAATAATCTGATAAAACGCAGGTTTATTTATTTAGTGCAATGATTGTCTTATCTCGAAGGGGCATATCATTCCTAGACTTAGGCGGTACTTCTTCCTAAGACCTAGACACGCTAATTCTGTCACAATTAGACGCATCCGCATAAAGCATCCTTATGTTGATTATAATCTATCTTAGGATCTAAGTAATGGTGCTCTTACTAAACCCTAGCTCATCGAGACTTTACCCACTTACTGCTTAACGGCTCTTTATATACTAGTAGTCCACTGTCCGAGTCCTTACCAATGGAATAAGAACGTACTCGTTGATACCAAGGTCACCTTATGGCTCAACTAAGCTCACTAAACTAAAGGCAAGGATAGGTCAATATTTGTGATCCTATGATTCTAGATATATAAATTGCAATATGGAGAGCTATCCCGGACTCTTAGCCTACGCCCAAACAACACCGAAGTTGCAGCGCATTAAATATGTAGGACTAGACCCAGTTAAATGATAGGTCGCATACTTAAGCACGTAAACGAATATAAATTGATAAACATAAATAACAATCAACGATAAATTAAGCAATCAAGATAAACAAACCAAACATTAGATCTTCATAAACATGGCTGATACCTAAAGGTATCAGCTGATAGTCATTGTAAAAATACACACGGTTTGATATATGAACGATTAAAATAAAGAAACCTTAATCGAACGCGTATTCGGTTGCACGAAGATTACAAGAGTTTTCCTATGATCTTGAGGCTCTTTTCTGACCTTCTATGCTCTTCTGATCGTCTCTTGGTCGACTTGGTGGTTTAGGGATTCACTTGCATACCCAAAATTGAGTTTAGGGTCGTCTATATATATAGGGTCTGGTAGTCGGTTCGATACGGCGTATTGAGAAGCTCAATACGGCGTATTGGATGACTTGGCGTGGGCTCCAAGAATAAAATATTCCAAAATTCTTGCGTATAAAATTGGATATGCCGTATCCGATTTTTGGATACAGCGTATTGACCAATACGGAGTATTAGGTTTTTGGATATGGAGTATTGGCTGAAAATGTGTTTTTTTTATTTTTGACCAAATTATCATATACGGCGTATCAGTGGCGTATTCTTCAAAGTCAGGCAATGGTCTTGAGTTCTTCAAAGTCTTTAGATACGGCGTATGCTTCTAGAATGATACGGCGTATTGTTGTCAGAATCAGCGACTTTCTCAAACTCTTCGTTTATGCTTCAAAACACGTCTTTTTCTCCATCTTTTGCCAAATGCTCCAAAATTACTGCAATTCTCAAATACAAACGATTAAGTAACAATTCCTTGCAATAATCATACAAAATGGGTTATTTACATGGGATAAATGATGCTATAAAATAGACGTTATTTGATGTCATCAGTACCCCTCAGTCTTATCTTCTCTAACAAAGTTTCTTAAAAACCTGCAATTTTTCTTATTGAATGGGTAAAAATCTGTTTTTGATCAACGCAACCCATTTTTGGTGTGTTTGGGTGTATATTATGTTTGTTGTTTTTCATGACTCGAAGATTATGGCGTATATCTTATAACCTATAGGTTCGTTATTTCTTGGGAGAACTTAAGGAATCATTATCATATGCCCTTAAAGTTGGAAACTTTTTTGATGGTTATGAAGATTCGGACTATACACGCATACTTCTTGGTAAGAATAAAACGATGGATGAATATATTCTGTAGATAGTGCCTTTTGATCAGTTTAAGACATAGCCTGAATATATATGTTAAGGTATTATATAAATATTTATTTACTATTGCCTCATAAGATATGTGGTTGATATAGATTTCGTTCTGCGCAAGCTTGATGAGAAAGAAAAAAAAAAGTTTCATGGGAGAAAAATATACAATATGTTGCATTTCCCGCCATATCTTGTGATGTCTTCGGGTGAGTTCATTAAGTTAAATGTTGGATGAGTACCATTTACTATTTCTGAATTCTATAGCACGTGTAACTATGAATTTCAGATATCCTTTTGATGAAGCTTCATCTTTGGTATAATGCATCGTTAACTTCATATTCTTTTTGGTCAACAGATCACGTTTTGTGCGTGTCTTTAGGGTCTTACAATAAAAGTGACCACGTATTTGTTGCAGGAGATAATGGGTAAGCGGGTTCGCGAATGGTAAGGTCTGTAATGCTTGCCAATAAAGATTCCTCAAACTTTTCCTATTGATTGTTTTGTTAGTTAGAGCTAGAAATCGCACTAAACTTTGAGATAGTAAGTTATCATATGTGAAGATCAAATAATCTGTTTAGCACTTAGTATACTTACAATGACAAATTAATTATTTGTTGTCAGGGTTGTGTTGAAGACGTGCAAACAAGGTAATAGGGGATCATGTACAAGTGGTAATCCTTAGTCATTTACAATAAAAAACAATCAAAATTTGAAGAAAATTACGATAGATAAAAATGATTGAGTTTTTTCAGTTTTGTTAAAAAAAAGGTATGCTGATTGGCGTACTATGTAGGGATGCTGCCCATTGATCCTTGCTCTTTGTCGTGGCGGTATACATGAGGCGTGGATTGCGAACCTCCGAATCTTTAGCATATAAACGTTTTAATTTTCACTTACAAGACATGGGTTAGACAGTAGAGGGAAAGGCTTAGATCAACTAATTTTGATGAGCTTCGTAGCGAGCTATCGATTTTTCTTAATGCACCGATCCCTAAAATTATGTGGTGGTATTGTTTGTTTTTTTCGCAATGCACCTGCTGAATTTGTGTCGTTGTTCTGTGCCTGCTCTTCCACAATAACTTAATATTGGAAACAAATAAGAAGAAAGTAACAATAAGCTAATAACAAGAAAATCAATATTATTCCTCCTATCTTCAAACAAATTACTGCATGTATAAATTAAATTTTCAAGGACAAAGTATGAGTTTTGAAAATATATAAAATCATGAACACTTTTAAATTTGACTAAATGAAAAGTTATAAGTTATAACAGTGTGATGATACCTATCTCATTTCCATATGCCTTGTTTATAGAATTTTGGGTGGGCCAACTTATCTTTAGTGGAGCAATATACTTTAACATTATAGAACTAGTAGTAGTATCTCGTGGAAGTTTGGGGTGGGCTTTGGCCAACCCAACTTAATACATAGCTCCGTCCATGTGGCGTACTATGTAGGGGTGCTGCCCATTGATCCTTGCTCTTTGTCGTGGCGGTATACATGAGGCGTGGATTGTGAACCTCCGAATCTTTAGCATATAAACGTTTTAATTTTCACTTACAAGACATGGGTTAGACAGTAGAGGGAAAGGCTTAGATCAACTAATTTTGATGAGCTTCGTAGCGAGCTTCAAATTTCTTTATCCACTGCATCCGGGTAAGGCTAATAACAGATCCTACAACTTTTCGTTTTTGTATAATCATTAATAATTGTAATAAAAAGATCCTACGACTTCTCAGTTTTATATACTCATTAATAATTGTAACTGCTATCGAGCGATACAAAAACTATATTGTTATTGCAAATGTAGTTGTTTTGAGCCTTTCACCGTTCAACGACGAAAGAACACATGCTTAGAAGCTGCAACCAAGAGCTATGGCAGATCAGAATGAGGTAGCAATGATACCACATATGCCGGTTAGTACAATAACTGTTACAAGTATTATGTACACAATGCACTCCCATAACTGGTCACGTTACACGCAGGTAAGGTTCCGAGTTGTGAAGAAACAATGCGTACTGCATCATCGCCAATTCCATAAGAGAAAGACAAAGCATGTTACAAAACTTTAATCGCTATTTATTAGAGGAAGGGGTACGGCTGAGCCATGGCTTCGCGCCATGGTAACAGCCCAAAAATTCTCAGCGCCAACCACACCGCTGCTGGCGCCATAGGCCTTCGCGCCGTGGCTACCAGCCAGCGCGGTAGGCATTTTCCTTCTTTTTTTAAATCTAGACGTTGGGGGTGGTTTTTTAGCCGTTTTTTTTATTTATTACCCACTTTTTTCAAAATTTTACCCTTTAAAAATTCTATAAATACCTCCTTATTATACCAAATTTTACACACACTTTCAATATCATTTCTACTTCAAGAATTTATTTTTTTCATTCAAAAAAATTCACTATGGATCCCAACTCTCTAAAAAAACCATAGTTGATAAATACGATATTTATTTTCAAGACGATGCGGAGAGATATATGCGGGGTTATGAAGCTTATGAACAATTTCTAGCTATGAGTAATCAAGAAGCCGGGGGTTCGGGATCGGGTATTAAGAGGACGCGTGCATACATTCCACGTGAGCGGGAGGAGGCGGAACAACGCCTACTCGACGACTATTTTGGCGACGATGAGACTCCTCCTAAATATCCGGAAGAAAACTTTAGGCGAAGGTATCGTATGAGTTCTACACTTTTTGCTCAAATAGTCAATGATATTACTAGTTATGATGCTCAGCCTCTTCCCGAGTACTTTTGTTTTTTTAGAAAAGGTTACGATGCTACCGGTCGTGCTAGTATCGGTCCTATTTTAAAATGCACATCCGCCATTCGTCAATTGGCATACGGTACAACACCCGATGCATTTGACGAGTATTTGCAAATTGCTGAGCGTTGTTCACGCGAATGTTTAGACAACTTTACAAAATGCATATATATTTTATACGTAGAAGAGTATTTAAGAAGACCCTCTTTAGATGATATTGAAAAAACATATGCTTTACACGAAGAAAACATGGACCCCGGGATCTACGTGGTATTGGATTGTATGCATTGTACTGGAAAAATTGCCCAAAAGCTTTACATGGGCAATTCAAAAGAAAGGATCATAAATACCCAACTCTTATGTTAGAAGCAGTTGCGAATTGTGGATTTGGCATGCATATTTTGAGGTTTCGAGGGCAAATAATGACCTTAATGTGTTATATGGTTCTCCTTTATTTGATGATGTTCTTGCCGATACGGCTCCGGAAGCTCCATTTGTAGTGAACGGAAGAACATTACAAAAAGTTACTAGTTAGACTGATGGTAATCATCCAACCATGGTCTTCGTTTTTCCAAGACAATTCTATTGCAAGGGAATGAAAAAACCATGAGGTTCAAAAGAGGTTTTCAAGAAAGTGCAAGAAAAGATATTGAACGAGCTTTTGGAGTTCTACAAGGTCGTTGGGGAATTATACGACAACCCGCACGTGCTTTACAAATAAACACGTTGAAAAGAATCATGTATTGTTGTATAATATTACACAACATGATATTGCAATCGGAAAAATTCGAATTGTCGAATTTTAAAGATATGTTCGTTAATCCAGAATATAATCATTAATAATTGTAATAAAAAGATCCTACGACTTCTCAGTTTTATATACTCATTAATAATTGTAACTGCTATCGAGCGATACAAAAACTATATTGTTATTGCAAATGTAGCTGTTTTGAGCCTCTCACCGTCCAACGACGAAAGAACACATGCTTAGAAGCTGCAACCAAGAGCTATGGCAGATCAGAATGGGGTAGCAGTGATACCACAGATGTCGGTGAGTACAATAATTGTTACAAGTATTATGTACACAATGCACTCCTATAACTGGTCACATTACACGCAGGTAAGGTTCCGAGTTGTGAAGAAACAATGCGTATTGCATCATCGCCAATTCCATCAGAGAAAGACAAAGCATGTTACAAAACTTTAATCGCTATCTGTTATGAATATCTGTAATGCAATTTTTTCAGAATATATAACATATATGCATCTTGGATCATTGCAGCCAGTTCGATGCCAACGGATTCAGAAGTCATCTAACAATCTGAAGCTGCTGTCATAAGCAAGAAAGTTAGCGCCAAAGAAAAGCTTTCCATGACAATATACGAGAGCCTGTGCTAATGAAGCAACATACTGTTTGAGTAGATAAAATGTTAGATTATAATAATATGATATCAATCATATACTTAAGATTTGATGTACATTCACGGTTGAACATAGTCATTCTAAATTTTGTGCTTTCTAAGTATAGTGTACTGTTGACTAAAACGGTTAGATATACATGTTTTCATAGTGTTGCCTAAAACGGTTAGATATACACGTTTTCATAGTTTGCAGTTTCATAATACTTTCTTCATGTTTTCACAGTGTTGCCTAAAACGGTTAGATATACATTCACTGTTGTTCACATGAAGAAAGTAGCTTAACAATCCAATTTTGCCCACAGACTAAGCCCGGTGCAACGCACGGGTGTCGACAAGCCTCGTACTTATAAATATAAGGTTTTCTTTCATTGTTTATCGTTCTTGATTAGAGTATTAATAAAATTGTGTTTTTGAGTTTTATCTCTTGTTAGGGTTTTATTCCATGGAGGTTTATTCCTTGTTATCAACCTTTGGATTATGGTTAACAAAATTCGCTTCCACATCCTACGTTAATTTGTTTAGTTTTTCTGAACAAATGAGTCAAGTTAGTTACATTTTGGAAACATATTCTCATTAAGACACAATAAATCTTTCATTAACAAGGAAAGAATGAGTGTTCGTTTAATGTTTGAATTATAAAGCCTGTTTTGACTAGTGTCCTCTTATGGAATTTATTTAAACGATATAGTAAACTATAACTTTACATATGCTACTCGAAGGAGTGCTCAAGTCTAAATACTAATGCTTTGTGCTACTGCTTAATACCGCGGCTAATTTTTTTAAACACACTTGTAGCGTAAGATATAGTCGACTCATAAAATAACTACAAAAACAAAGGTAAAATGAAATGAAAATGCGAAGAGAACGTTGAAAAAGTAAAATAAAATAGATGATACCATTTCACTCGGTTGATTCTTATGGATTTTAAGATACACTTTAAAGTTTAACATATAGAATTCACTAAATTAAAACTATTAAAATGTGCAAAAATGGAACAAGATATATCTTGTATCATGTTCAACTAGATTTTTTGTAAAAAAAGGTTTTAATTACTCGTGCGTTGCGACGAGATTAAGGTAAATGATAATGTAACTTATAACAATTTGATATGGATTTGAAATCTTGTTTAATAATAATCTATATCTATAACCTATATAAAACACGCTTTTGAAAATCTCATCTTCACCCAAAAAAACTAGAGAATGCCACGTGTAAAACATATTTTAATCAACGGCTACCATTAAACACAATCAACTCACATTTAATTTTAACAAAAAAACCCTCAAATAAACCGGTACAGTCGTATCACCGGAAAAAAAATACTAACCCTAGATTGGTGAAGCAAGACAACCCATAAACTTTTGAAAA